>JAIPMN010019163.1:0-16725 GCA_020650975.1 Apostichopus californicus
TCTCCCACCATATCAAGTATATTTTCAGGTGATTTATACCAGAAGATATAGTTTTGGGGTGTTTTAAGGCTTAGGTGTCCGGAATTAGAAGTGTCCATGCTACTGATAAAGATAACATGACACTTGGTCTTCCTGTTTGAATAGAAGAAATCCTTGAAGAAGTGACACAGAGACAATATATACTAATTACCTTTGCAAACCAGCTACAGGAAATAAACTTAAGCCAACTACAATATCCAAATCAGGGCACATGACCCTGGGGAAGGGGCTAGGGTATGATGGCAATCATGGCACCCCTATAACATTCACATGAAAGGTTTTGAGGACTAGTGCCAACAGTTCAGTGCCATTGAACTTCTCTCAAATTCTCTTACTTTTCAAATAAATTATATTATATCACTATCAGCCCACACCTACAACACTCCCATTTCAGATTCACCTAGCCTAGTCTATTTTGCATAATCAGGGCTAATTTGGTTTGCTTGTAATTAGTATGGAAGAATATCCAAGTTCACTGAGTGAGTGTTGAACTAATGGATACTGAAACATTATGTTATTAGTAAAGAAATGCAACCAACTACATTGAGCCTTAATGATAACACATTTTGTGGCTTCTGTATGATTTTCATCTTTAAAAAAACCCATATGATTCTAAATGGTTTTTGCTTGCCACAAAACTGCCTGTATTTATGTTGTATAATTTGTGTGATCTCATATATTTTGTCATATTTAGTATCATTTCATTCCCTCTCCGTAGGATGATTGCTGCAGTGATCTGGTCGGATTTAATGGTAAAGATGGACAATGGCCTTTGATAAATGCTCATGGACACGAAATGGTAATAGTGATTATTTGAATTAAAGTTTATACGTTACTTTATTTGTTACTTGCAAATTATTAATAGATATTTAAACATGCAAGTTACATCAATTCAACATACCAAGTGTTGTTAGGAGCAAAGCTTTACCAAAGAAATATGTGTAGACAAACAGGATTGATGACTGTTAAAGTACAAGTGCAAATCACTTATATTATGTGATTTACCCGGGCAATGTTGTAAATGACACTGAAATAAAGTTTACAGCATAAATCAAACTAGTGAAAGATATGGCTATGTCATGTCATGGCTCTTAGAATGGCTTCCCTCACCAAAGTTAATGAAAAGGGGTTATCACACATTTTGTTTCAATCGCTAGGCTTACTATAGGTAGCCTAACATTAGGTCATCATAATTGTGTAGGCTTCATAGTATAAACCATGGAAGCATGTGTATTGGACTTGAAAATGGCTGAAATATTGTTTGTTTAAAAGTGTGGAAACTTTAAAAGAGATTACATTACAATAAGGAGAAAAGGACTGAGGAAGCTGGATGTGTATGGGCAGTCTCCATTTACAGTAGGCCGGGAATTAATGAAAATATATATAGTTAAAAAAAAAATGTTAATTGGTGGTAAGATTTAGACCTTCACCATTAACAGTTTGATGGAAATGAAGTGGTTTGAGGTTTTCTGAGTTCATCAGTAAATAAATAGAAGAAGATATGTTAATACTTGATCAGTAAGGACATTTTACACTCTCTTGGAATTTCCAATTGGAAAGTTTGGTTAATGAAATAGTTACTTTTTTTTTAGTTACCTTTGAATTTATTGATGTTTCCATTTTACAGACCTGCTTGGAGAAACTGGGAACAATAACTGGAATTAAAACTACCATTTATCCACTGATGCAGAATAATGGCTTTCACATCTGTGATCCTGAGGTAGAGGAAGATGGAAGGAACGTAAGTAAATTGTAGCATTTGTCTACAGAATGAAGAAACCTGAAAGAAAGGAGTCTATATCTATATATATCTATGGATTAAAGGACTTAAAGAACAAAATATTAATTGACAAAAATAAGAAAATTAAAAGTATGTAACCCCCATGTTTTCCCTTTTCTTTTTGGTGCTCTCCCTCCATTAAGGATTAAGTATAAAAGCTAATAAATTATATTGCTATGTGATTATCACATAAAATAAATTGTTATTATTCATTAAAATAAAAAATAAAACAAACATGCTTTATGTTGTCAAAGCCTTTATTCAGTTTGTCAATACATTTGAAGGAATTAAACATCAACACTTGTCATCTATTCCAAGGCTACAAAACTGTAAGATTTACCAAAGCCTAGCAAAAGTTGTATGTAAATCTTTGCTGGAATTTGTTGAAATATAGCTGATTTCCATCTAAATAAACCAATTGGGTGAGATATAACTAGTTGAGTGGAAAATGCGTGACTGTTGAGAAAGTGCCCCTCACTTAAGTCTAAATACCCAAACCAACTTAAGCAAATAGCTTGTTCTGAGGTCATATCAGATTAACATTAACCTGACCATTATCTGATGTATGGTTTAACCTTATTTAAACTCAAACCAGATCTTCATCACACCATGTATGAATAACATTTATTAGACACCACTGAATAAGTTAAGACTGTAAAGAGCTATCAACTTTTAAGTTATAAACATCTCTCACATTACATGTTTTGTCTTTTTCACAGATCACTCACTGTTATGGGGACCGAAAATTCTATCAGGATGAAGCTGAGTGGAACTACTTTGTTTTTATGAACTGTCATGCTCGAAGCCATACAGGTATAAATGCGACCTTTGACCTCCATTTGACCAACGAACGGAATCATGAGGCTCTAGCCGAGTTTTCAGCTGATGAGGATAGTAAGTAACAATCTAGTTCCAGGTTTAAAGATTAGAAGATAACTGGACATAAATCATCTAAATAATTTAACAAGATGAGATCAAAAAATTTAAAGGCATGATTTTAACTTCATTACTTCAGATTAAGACTCGTAATTGTCAAGCAGTGGTATGTTGGGAGGGGTGTGAAGGAAGGTGTTTTGTGGAAGAGGAACGGTAAAGATTTGATAATCAGAAGTATAGAGTCAGATTGGATCACCAGTGATTTGTATATTTTGGGGAAGGATTAACCTGTGTGAAATTAATCATCTTGGCATCATTGGAGATATGGAAAAGATAAGTGTGTTATATATTTAAGTCTATAAATAGGAATTGACATATATTCAAATAAAGAAAGAAATAAATGCAACATCAGGGTCAATTTTTCTTTCTTTATATACAGCCAATCTTGTTGTGACTTTCACCTGTGGAACAATTATCCTTGGATGTTTACTCACCAGCTTCGTCTTTGGAGGTATGTACTTTCATTTATATTCATGCCAAACTAGTAAATATAGAAGTTCCTTGTTTCTCTGGTTCATAAAATGATATTCTTTCATTTTTCTGGTTTGTCAGAAATATTTCATTGCTTCAAACACCACAAAACTAGAAGCACTAGAAGAACTTAAATTAAAAATGATTTGAGTTGGTGCAAAACAAATTCACTATTGCTGATTCACTGTTGTTCTTTAGTTTGCTGACAATTGGTTAATTTTTTTAATTTTTTTTTCTTCAGATGGGTCTTTTGTTAAAATCTTGCAAATTTAAATCAGCGATTTGTCATTATCTCATTTCCCTACATGTAAGGTATAGGGAGATGAGATATTGTACTTCACCCCACATCAGAAATGTGAGGAAGTTTGTGAGTGTATGTGTGAGTGAGCAAGAAAGTGTCGCAAACTCCTCAGAGACCATAAGTCAGATCAAGTTCAATCTTGGTGGGTAGGTGCCTGACCATGTGAACTGTGCAAGCATGATTGATGATGTCAAAGGTCAAGAAACCTAAAATGTGTTGTTTAGCCATTTCTGCTTGTCAACATGTAGGAATAAGGCTGTAAACCATATGATATGAGTGAGAATTATGAGACAAATTTTAAAATAGGACATATTTAGGTGGTTAGGGTCAGGATCAAAGGTTAAATGAGGTCAAGTCAAAGGTCAAATTGGCCTAATTTTTGTGGAGGAGATGAGATCTACAACTCCATGGATTGTCCTCTTGTTGTCTTTGTAGTTATACTCTGGTCCCGGAAGATGCTGCACGCCACTTACAAGATCTGGATCTTCTCACTTTGTCTTCACTTCACTGGCTGTGTCATCATGACTAAGGCTTGGTATTCTTTTTCCTTGGATGGTTTTGAGAGAAAGAAGCAAGTTACAATTGGTGAGATTCTTTAACCTTACTCTGTCTGCTATAAATATATTGCTAGATTTTTGGAGCAGCACATTCTCAAAGCAGCTAGTTGGGTTTGCAACATTACCTCTCTTGATATGCAAGTACGTTTGACCTCAAAATGTATTGTTAGTTTGCTGAAGAAAACATCACAAGGAAACTTATAGAAAGTCTGTTTCTTTCCAAACAGAAGTAAAAATTTAGCGTTGACCTAAAATACTAACTACGTCTAGGCTATATTACTTTGCATATTAGAATCAGGGCAGAAGTTGTTTTTGGTGTCCTTTATCAGTTAAGGTAATAACTATTAAGTTACACCTTTAGTCAGAAGAAGCTCTTGAAATTTAGCACTTACATGGCATATTGCAATAGTGGCCTTCCAAATTTACTGACAAGTGGAATACATTAATGTTAAATTAAGTGATGAAACTGCACCATGTGTTGTTTGTTGGCTGTATAGTCATAAATACTAACTTTTATCATCAAAAGGTCATTCTTAAGGTTTTTCATTTTCTAATACCAATAAGCAAAGTTGCAAGCAATTTGTAAAACTTAAACAGAAGAAGTCCTGAATCAGACATAGCGTCTTAAATGTTTTCAAATGACCAAATGAATAATCTTTACAGGGGTAAGGGTGGAGGAGGTGGGAGAATGACAACTTAAGAGCTACACATCATTTAACATTTGGAGACAGTAGATGGTATTTGAAAAGTGTTATCACTGTGTAGGTTTCTTGCAGAAAATGTTGATAACATGTAACATGTAACTTTTTATACATTTTATTATATGTTTTTATTATATTGATAACCTGTTATTTCACTTATTATCTAACTTTGTTTTATATATATTTTATCTTCCAGGCCACTCTTTTACATCAGCAGGATCCATTGTCTTTGCTGTTTTAATGATAGTCATATCAAAAGGATATACTATTACCAGGTTAGTAACTCTAGACATCGACATCGGATATTACATAATCAAGGATATTTATAGGAGGTATGTACTTACCATGCAGGCAGTAAGTACACCAGTAAATTCAATGAATTGGAACTACTGGGCTGTCCCATTAAATGGTATGTTACTGTATTAAACTAGTTCAATATTCTCTAACAGTCAATCTCGATTATACCTTACTGCTAATTGATAACTTTTAAAATTGGAGAAATAATCGAAATAAAGTGAATTTTATGTTAATCTTATAATCAGATTAAGGTTACTAAAGTTAGATAATTTTCTGTTGAATCTAGATAGAGGCAGAGTTTGGTAAAAATGCTACCCAATTTGAAAAACTACTTTTACTATTCAATACCTATAAATGACATCTTTACCTCTTTACAATTCCTGCTTTTTTAGACTTACAATCCGTACAGTCGGCAAGGTGAAGATATTTGCATTTGCGAGCTGGTTTTCTTTCTGCTACATGATATTGTACATCATCTTAGGGCAGTCTGATCCACGTGACATCAAGAACATCTACGATACGCCTGCTGCCCTCGGTATAGTCTGCATGAGGATTGGTGGTGAGTCAGTCATGAATATTCATGTTCATTATCATTTCATTTAAGTAAAACCAGCTCAATCAACTGCTTCTCCATAACAACTTCTTCTGCATGCTTAGATTGGCATTCTTCTTTAGTCTTCATAATATTCTTTCCATATTTGATCACTACAACATGCACATAGTCCTGTGGTATCAAGAAGATATTCATCCAGAATATTAAAATACTCCTTGTTTTCTGCTTTCGATGATCTTCAGCTACCATCTGGTGCCTCTATGGAGCAGTGTTTACCCTGAAAGACTTTCCTAAGAAGGGAGCTTTTTACCTCATATTTACCATCCTATCTTCCTCTTGGTTCCTTGCTGAACCTGTCATGATCCTCTTTTCTAACTTCTGGCTTCCACTTTACTGTAGGTGAGCACTGTTTAACATCACTTTTCAAGCACCTGTATTTTCACCACTAACATAGTTGACATGCTGAACTTGTATGTATGTATGTATGAATGTATATGTGATCTTCCCGCAAGCAGGAACTCGCGAAAGAAGCCATGGAGGCTTATAGACTCGCAAGCAGACCGAAGCCAATCTCTCGGCACACATCCATTTAACGTCCATGTCGGGAAGTTGTTATTGAACAACACCCTTGCCAGACGACACACATTGCTGTCGGCGGGGAATCGAACCGGGGATCTCATGACTGGGAGACGCCGGCGTTAACCACTACACTATACACTCCGCCTTTGTAATATGCTCCCATTTGTAATATGTTTGTTTCAGATATTCATCCCTTATGTATTAAACATACTTATAGCACTTTGGTGTTAGCACTTATGCATTAACATATTGTGTACATTACCCAAATTTTCAACAGTTCTTTCTTGGAAGTTCTGATAAAAAAGAATTGTTTTTTGATGATAAAATATCAATCAACGTCGCATTGTGCAGATTGTAATCAACGAAAAAAGCAAACCAAATGGCATAAGGTCTGGTCTTCAATTTCAGAGGAAACTTCCATTGAAGTAATGTTCCTTAAATTTCAATGGCACTTAAACAGCATTTCCTGGCATCTGATAAGAAATATTCACTGTTAGCAAAACTACCTTTAAGTTTCTTAAATGTCATAATAGTTTCTCCTTTGTAAAGAAATCTGTCACTTTTTTCTTCTTTATAGAGCCAAGTGGATTCATGCTATGTACCTCATCACTCTTGTCTTTGGACATGTTGTGTTTGTTATCTTGACCAGACCATCAGCCACCAATACTTACTTTCCATACCACCTTAGTACTAACAAGGTAAGGACACTGAGTAATTGAATACCAACATTTTAACCAGTGACATCATTGAACTGAGATTTTCTGCTCTATCAACTGAATTAACCAACCTAGGATTACAGTAAGGGCTCCTCTGGAAAGCATTGCTTCTGCACTGAGCAGGACTACCCTAATTAAAGATGACAATAATAAAAAAAAGTTAACTGAAAACATTTCTAATGCACAAAATGAAATTCAGTCTTTACAGGTGGTGCTAATCAGTTTTTCTGTTTATTCTTACAAATACATTAGAAAAAAAAAAAACACCCAAAAAACATATGTATTAGATCTAGGATACAAGCTGTACAGGGTGATGTCATATTTAATCAAACACAATGGTTTCTATAACAGTTGGTTAGTTATGAATAATTAATAAACAAAGTAGAAAGAGCAGAAGTTTTTGCTTTTCTAAACTTATAGTAATATGTTTTAATTGTCTCATTTTGTTTTAAACTTCATCGGTTATAACTAAGTATATTACTAATGCATATCTGCTTTTGTAAATTGTTCTATTACTTCAATTTACTTGCTGATGTTAAATAGATTCCATTTTCTTGTGTTTAGGTTGGTATAGCAGAGGATGAAGAAACAGCCTCCTATGACTATGTCCCAACTGAGGCAACTTTTACCAACTTCCTCGCTTTTAGTGAAATACCTGAAAAAGAAAGAACATCACCACCCAGGGTAAGTTTGTAAGATTTTAGTCCTGGACACATCCTGTTATGTTCAAATATATTGGATGTGTATTAGTGTTTCACAATGCTAAGGATAGTCATAATTCTGATTTGGTAAGAAATCTAAAGAGAATGAAAGTTAAGTATCAAAGAAGCTACAAATGTAGAGTGGACTTTGTGAGAGAGTTATGCATTTACATCTATAATGCAGCTGTGCATTGCATCAATTATTTGCACTTTATTTATCATCAAGTGATTACCCATTGTCATGTATAAACATTATAATGTTTAGGCAGGTTCTCTCATCAAAGATTTATTTAATCTACATTCACTGAGACTTGTGGGTTATATTAATATCTATATCTATATATTATCTTCTTTAAATTCTGCAATCATTTCTTTATCTTCAAGAAGGATTCTAAGAGAGTAGCTGCCAGTAATTCTGGCCAGAAACAACCTTCCAAGGGAAGATTTGACATGTTCATGGCTGGGAGTGAGAGAGCTAAGGTAGAACAGAAAACCAATGGTCATTCACCCTTACCTTCCATCGTAAGTCATCACTTCTCATATATTCATTGTTTTATTGTTTTTTCTTCTCTCTTTCCCTTCATATTTAGAGTGTTGTGATGTAATATGTTTTATTAGAACAATGTAGTACAAATAATGTAGTATAAATAAATGGAAAATGTTTGTATATTTTATTGAAACATCAAATAAAACTGTTGATTACTTTTATTTTTATTGTTTCACCTTAAAATTGCATATTGTCAAAAGAGACCAAGGAAATATGTTAGCTGGTATTTTACATAAATTGTCATGTTAGTTAGTTTAAGTCTTCAATTGAAAATGTTTCCTTGTAAAGATGAATATTTAAAATGCATTAAGATTTTCTTAATGGCTTTGTTTCTTGCTTCCCTTTAGAGTGCCTCCATTTCCATGACAACATTGGTCAACTGTCCTGTACCTCCACCAAGTAACTTGCCTGTTACCTACATGATGGTAGAATGATATATTAAGTTTTGAAATATTTTATTTAATAATATTAAGGATTAACTTGCTATTTAAACTGAGTAAATTAGTTTTATCACTGTAGGCTTTCCTCAAAGAAAAAAAAAGATGACTTCAGATGAGAGACACAAATTGCACCTGTAACTATCACAGTTTGATTTGTATTTAGCTATGGTTATTATAGAACATTGCTTTAGCATATTTCAGATGTGTCATGTAGTCAATTAAAGCCACAAATCTATTACACATTCAGAAGTTGTACTTAGTTGTGTTTATTCTATTGAATCAATCATACCAGTCTTGTAATTGTAGTCAAGTAACACAATTCCAAATTCACATTAGACTCTCTCTTTCATCAGGATTATGACAGTCAGACTCCAGTTCTAAGTCTTGTGAACCAACAAATTCAGGTAAATGATAGGAAACCACTTATTATATTTATTAACAGATAGAGCTTATGGAAATAGCAAAACCTGTGTAATGAACAATGTAGTTTAATGATTTTAAATCAAATTCCCTCAACTTTGTGAGATAAACTTAAGGGTATGAAAAAGAAATGTTCTGGACATTTAATTTGTCAAAGAGACCGACAGTAATTGAAATAATCATAATATAGACAGAGAGTTAAAATGTGTTGTCACAAAAAAATAAACAAATATATCTTTTTTAGTTGTATTGTGGTGACTTAATCAAATGATCTTGATAATAAAACACCTTATTTGAGTTACTGATATTGTTTATAGTACACTATTGCTATTGGTGCATGAACATGTTGACATGTTTTCATTCATACATCAAATAATAAATCGTTTTTTTAATTCTTTCTTAGGACAATGACAGCTACCTTCAAAACTTGGATGGTAATGCCTGGTCATCTACTAACTTGACCAACTATGACCAGCAATATGACAACAGCTCAAAGGTATGTTCATACATTAGACTTTACTATATTTCAAGATGCAGTTTGAAGTTCATCTCTATCCCCTAGGTTTGTTTTCTTGTTGGAGATTTCAAACTACTATTTCCATTTTTCCAAAGAGTGAAGAGGATCAAATATCAACAAAAATAGGCATCTTTATTGTAAAATGCTTTAAGGATGGTAGAAATGGAGGAAATAAGGGGTCTGTTTCAGGTTTATTAAAAAGATTGATAAAAATTACCAATATGTGGGTTTACAACAGAGCCAGTGAGTAAGAATTATTTACAAATCTATGATACAAAGCAAATTTAGTTGCAGTAGCTTCAACAAATGATTTTTAAGATTACTGAAGTATTTAACACCTATAAGAAATCAGAAAACTTCATCATTCAATTAAAGACTATTTGGCAGAGAAGAAACCTACAAAAATTCATAAATTATATTAATTAGTATAATATTTATTCTTTTCTTTTGCAACAAAAATGAGATATCACATTTTGAGATACTCTTTTCTTTTCATCTGTTTAAAGGCCAAATACATTGTGACTGTTCCAACTGTAAAGACCCCAGCCTTGACAGGACAAAATGGAATGTATGCCTTAGCAGATTCTGATGAGGTAGTAACATGTACTTTACTTTGATATTTGCAGTCTTGAGTTATCCAAGACTTATCTAATCTGTAACCTGTGAAGTATCTTATTCTTAGGGAAGGTAACGTCAACAATACAACTACATACAATGTAAGAAGAATAGAGGAATTGTGTATGACTATTAAACTTGAATGAAGCTTTCAGTTGTCTACATGGAGAAGACTGACTCCTTGAAACAATTAATTGTTGTTTACAAAGTTACTGTTATAAATATTCAATGACCTCTGTAAGTCCTTTCAGGTAGTTCATAGGTCAATAAGTACAGTTTATAAAGATGCATCTACATTTATTTTACAAGAGAGTAATACAGAGGTGTATTGTCAGTCTATGGATATTGTGCATTATATAATAGTAAACAAATAATGAATGGTTATGAGTGCAATAGTGCAAATATTTCAAGAGTTGAAAGATGGAATGTTCCATTCAACGAGGCGCAGCCTCGTTGAATGGAACAAATTACATCTTTCAACGAATGAAATATTTGCACTATTGCACGAATGGAAACCATTCATTATTTGTTTTATACAACGCCTTCAAATTTGGATATAATTGGATGTAAAATGCACTCATGCAACAGATTGTTTTGAACAGACAGGTTTCTCTGCTCTCTTACCATTGAAAAAAGTGCTATCAAAAAAGTATAACCCATGGTTCTATTTCATAGAGTGCAATAGAGCGGATTTTGCATGCAATCGACGAGCAATTGACCAATCAAATGGCCGGAATATAATTAGGTGTTGTATAATATAGTATATATGTACAGGTGTATAACGTTGAAAGGTCGAAAACTCACAAAGATGGGGCATTCCAGGACTAGCAATGAGATTGTAGTATAAATAATTGCCCCATTGACTTACACACTAAATCGCTAAACCCTACTGTCGACTGGATACTGCTGACACGTACGTTGGCCATTCATGGCAAAATCAATTTTCCGTATCATGCCTATGTATATTTTTGAGCTACGAAAGCCCGACGTTTAGTTTGTCCTATCATGGAGCTATACACTCCATGGTCCTATGTATAAAAAGCCTCTTCACTCAGTTTATGTAACATTTTTCGTAGACTGCTTTTGGGAGGCCTGAAGCGGTCTGAAATTGCTTCAATTGACCCAATGTACTTCCAGCTGTGTAATTTGACATCCACTAAAACAGACCATGTATAATGCAATGTCAAAGAGGATGTTCTCCTGTTGCTTTTCTGCACTTTTCCTGACTCTATACGGATTTTGCCGCCATATGGCTCCCAGCCTGAGGATAAATACGTCTGAAGATGGTGATTAGAGCCAGCTCTTGTGAGTAGAGCTGATACAATCCTCAATTCTTCTCGAGGTAAGTGACTATTGTTTAGTGTGTAGCCTAACGTTATTAGGACTAGCCTATTCCATGCCTTGGGACAGGCGGGATAACAGAGAAAAGAGCATCATCATAAATCGTTGATAGTTCCAAAGTTGGAATATTGAATCATTTGAAACATTTGTCTAGTGGAATAAACCGGTTGAAATTAACAAAGTAATGATTGTATTGGGTTTGGGAAACCATCCCTATGAAAAAGACCAGCGACTATATTTTTATACGTACATAATTAATTGCGTAAAACCTGGAAATTTGGAAGCCTCAATTCCTCATCTTTATGCTAATATAAAGGTCATTGCACAAATAATGTTATTAATAAACTCCATACTCTTGTCCCTAAACCTAAACACGAAGGGCATTAAATGATAAATTAACTACATTTTAACGGTAATATCAATATTTAACAGCATGTTATTGAGAGCGGAGAAGTTATTTAAAGATAGAAATAAGCCTTGTTTGTCATTTCGTTGGCACTTTAACGGAGGGCTGGCTACTTTTTAAGAACAAGTCGCCCAGGGTAGAACCTGGGCACGAAAACCAAACTACCGAACGACTGATCCGCTCTCAACCCCAGTCCCCTTGCATCGGGACTGTGACTGTGTGATTATCGTCGGGTGTGTATCACCATTCCCCTCGAAAGGGAACAGATACTATACACATGATCTTAGCCAAAAGGCCGAGAAGCGGAAAGCCCAGTAGGTAGAATGTTGGGCTTGTAATCCTGAGCTCACTGCTTCGAATACCGTTCTAGTCATCAATTTATTTTCCTCTTTTCCACTACAGAAAAGCGCAGTAACAAATGTCTATCACTTTGAGAAAGAGTTGATAAACAGCGCCATCACTTAGTCTTCAACTCCGTGTATGCAAAATAGCCACGGGTCTGTCTGTGACATATTGACGATTACTGTACTGAGATGTGGTTAAAAAGGTTTTTTTTTTACATATTCATTGCCGAAAAGTGAGCTGAGAGGAAACAGATCTTTTTTTGACATACGCGAATAATGATTTGGGGATTAAAGAGTTCTTGAATAACGTGTATTTCTGAAGGAAAAAAAAAATCAATATTTATAAGTCGCCATAATTACGACACAATCAGAGAGTACCAATAACGAATAAATTCTTACGTCACGCAATTCTGGTCCGATCATCGTGCGCGATTGTGACAGTTAAGGCATCAACATCGCTTAGCAACTGTGTGTTGATTTCAATGACTTTTCAACTGTCCACTGTCTGCCGTGGTACATTACCACATTGTGCCATTTACGTCACGAAACTCTTATCCAATCGTCTTGTGGAATAGATTGTGACATCGCATAGCAACTTAGCATACATCGAAAAATGATCTAGCTGTAGCTAGCTAACTTAACTCTGTACACAAATCGTAGTAGTATAGTACGTGCACGTCGGGGTTGACAGTACTTGTGTGCAAGAGAGCCGGATACCTTGAAAGAGGAGTTTAAGCTCAAGTTTAGGTCATAGCATTCTTTGTGTCGGACGATAACAATGGGACTGAAATTGAACATCTTACTAGCAATCCTTTTGGTGCTGATTTATGTCTCCGGCGCAGGTGGATTGAGGCTTTCTGGAACCAATTTTCGTCGGACTGATCCTGATACGGTAAGCAGCATAAGCTAGGACGAATCGTTCACATGTTCACAATCACATGGTTTAATATAACTTATATTGTAATTTAAAGTGGTCTAACGTTAGGCCAAGCCTAAGACTTAAAATATATCACAAGAAAAAAACACATTTGATCTTCCAAAAATTGTACCAAAACAAAGTAGGCATAGGCCTACATTTATATTCTTAGTCTAACTCTACATTTTGCAGATGTCTAACTTAGGCCTAGCCTACATCTAAGTCTACTCAGTTAGAGTTAGACCTAACCTTTTAGGCCAACGGTAGGCCCAGTAGTAGTATTACTAGTAGGCCTACCACACCATAGAGAAATGGTGGGTGCTACGTACTGCCGCCGGAAACCAGCCTTTTAATGCACTTAGTATAGAGTGGAGCTGTTTATGCAAGACTTTGAATTGAATGAGAGAAGAATGGATCCCAAGAAGGCTGAAAGCCTCAGAAAATAGTTCTTTGTTTAATTTATGCAGTTTATCGATGCATGCAGGTGGTTTGGAGTTTGAAATTGTATAAATATCTAGCATACAGCCTAGGCATAGGACTAACTATACAAATTACTGGATTGAATAAAAGCAGTATTTGTATGCAGGTTTTATTGAAATTAATCTTACCATCACATTTTCAATGTACATTCAAGTTTTGTGAATTTTCATTTTGTTTTAAGGATACAACTTTTCCACCTCCACATTTTATACTTCTCTCTTCACACAAATCACAGCATATGGTGTTCTTGGGTAGATTTGTCTTTGAACCAAACGGGGAAGGACTTCTATACTACGACATCATAATTGCAGCTGTAAGTACTTGCCAAAGCTTAGGCCTGTTGAAATTTTCTTTAAATGTCTGTAGCTTATAATGTTATTGTGATCTTCTAGTTGCAGGCTAAAAATTCTGTCAAATTATTTTCATAATTTGCTACTGTACATGATATTTAAATTCTGACACCGATGGATAAGTTGGGCGACTTTTATATACATGCACAACCTTTTGCACTGCAAATTGTAGCATCAATTGTTTCATATTTTTCTGACCCAGAGACATCAATATTTTATGTGAAGTCCTTTTGAAAAAAAAATCATATTATATCAAATTATTATATTACTTTTCAGAATTACTGCTGTCCTGACATAGTCGTATTCAGTGATTGGAAAAACGAATGGCCTGCTTTAAGAGAACAACAATATCATATGGTAATTAAGTACTTAATATTCATTAGATATAATTACCATATCTGCACATGAAAAAAAAAAGAGAAATAAAAATGAAAGAATGAAAAGTAAGGTTAATAACTTGTATTTAATACAATGTACAAACATTAGTTATTCTTGTATCTAGTACTTGACCTTACCTGAAATTGATGCTATTACACTCAGAGAGTAGTCTTGATCGAATCATAAACAGCATGTGTACAATGATTATCTTAAGAAAGACTTGAAGGGAATGGTGCATTAATAATTGTAGGTAGGTGTGGTTTATGTCAAGTTTTGTCATAAATCGATAACTAAAAGGTGCCCTGGGATGAGTTGAAAAGAATGCAACATCTTAGATCAGGCTTCCTTATCCATAAATCTTTTCTGGGTTTGTTGAAGCTAAATCTCCCACAATCTGGTGCTATAAAACTTAACAGTCAGACAACAGATTAGGTACTAAGACAGAATCTGCTGATCTCATGACCAAAATAGCACACATAAACATGAAATACAGTATAACAGTATAGGGTTTGCCAATGAAACTATATTACAATATATTGACCTGCAGAAGATAAACTTGCTACTCCCCAGCATTAATATAAAGTTTACCCCCATGTTGGTCAGAAAGAAAATTCTGCAGTGACACCTAACCAATTCATGTATATGCACATGAACCTTTTAGGATTTTTTTTGGGGGGGGGGGGGAGGTACTTAAATATGGGCCCATTTTGCGATAGGTTCTCTTTATATAATACAAAAATATATCACATGACACTACTTTGTAAGAAGGAGTGCATAGGTTGAATCATGAATGGCTGTAGGTAACCATTAGAAAGCCTCAAGATCCACCTCCATCTGTGAGGCTGAAATAAATAATGACTAGATCCCAAGTTATAACCTGCAGCTATGTTCAAATAATAATTAATTTCAGATAATAAACAGTAGTATTGCAAAACTTAGTGAATGGCATATTTCCTTTCTAAGTTCATCCTTGATGATTATATAAGCTAGCCACTTGGTTTTGTTGCCGTTTTGTTGCTGTTCTACATGTATGTGTGTATGTATGTATGTATCACATCAACATGTGGCAAGCAGCAATAGATTTGTAGAGAGCATGGTGGCCAATTGGCTAAGGCGTCGGACTCGTGATCCAAGGGTTGCTGGTTCATTTCCTGCCCAGTTCATTACGTTGTGTCCTTGGGCAAGATGCTTTATCTCACTTGCCTCTCTCCACCCAGGGGTTAAATGGGTACCTGTGAGGTAACCTGTCATTGGGCGCAATATATAACTGCTGCCGACTGGAGGGATTGTCTCTGGGACAGGTTATCATTGACCAGGGGTAATATAACGTCTGTAAAGCACTTTGAGACCTATCGCTGGTATAAAGCGCTATATAAAAAGCAAATATTATCATTATTAGATTCCTGGCATGATAATTAATGTTTCTTGTATGTACCGTACAGTATTACAGTAACTGGAGAATGGCATATTTCATTTTCTAAGTTTGTCCTGGATGATACTATTTAGATAAGCTAGCCACTTGGTATTTATTGCTGTTCTATATCAACATGAGGCAATTAGCAGCAATAGATTTCATGCTTCCTGGCAAATTAATGTTTCTTTCCTTTTGCATTTCTTTAAAGGACTGCTATGAAATGATTGATAGAGCTACTCTTGTCATTAGTTTGTGGGGTGAGAGTGCATCTTGTGAGCCCTATGGTGATGATGTAAGTAATAAACCAATGGAATTGTAATTCCATTCTGCATATCTTGTCAAGTACAAGTAAAGGGCCCATGGTCTTTGAACACTCTCTGCTATTTGGATGGCGAATTTCTGTTTTTACTATCAGGGTTTGATTGAGCAGCTGCAGCTGGTCAAAGTGTGTCATAAGGACACATTCTACTTCTTTCAACAATGAGAAAAATGAAATGTTACAATAAACGTACAGTGGGAATTTGTGACTTTTACGACATTTAAGGGTATTTTGATTATTTTTGCTTCTATAGGCCTGTGAATAATTTATTTGATTGAAATATTCAAATTAGGATATCTACAAAAATTTTAAAAAAAAAACCTTGTGTACATAGTATAAACCCATTATGTTTCTGTTTGAATTAACTTTATTTTAAGTTGGCCATTTGAAAGAATATCTAAAGAATGAGATTAACTCCTGGAACTTTTCATTTATGTAAAGAAATAATAATCTGTAGCAAGGAATCTCGTCCTGATGAAAATGTGAATGAATGCTTCCACTTTTCAGAAAGTTCGATGTAAGGGCATGAGACGATTTGAATACCCTCTGGCACAGTGGTATTATGTCACAGCCATGAACTGTCACTACCAGCAGAATGATGGCATTG
>JAIPMN010019164.1:0-16161 GCA_020650975.1 Apostichopus californicus
TCATGCAAGAAAATTGTAAATTTTGGCTGGATAAAGTCTGGATTTTCTTGGAGGTCTTCGGGTTGATGTATACTGCTACATTTGCATACTTCCTGTACCTCCAGCGAATATTTCTGGAAGCAAAAGAAAGATACACTACCTCGTTCATCGAAGAAAATGTCGGAGATTTAGAGAATTGTACTCTTAAAGCAAAAGATTTGTTAAAGGAATATTTGCAGCTTCGTCAGATCTTTCGGCCCTACCTTAATTGGTTACTCTTTAGTTCATCTTTTGGGTTAACTTCTTTCTTTGTATTGAATTTTGTCAATGAATACGAACATTCAACGGAAGTCACAATAACGACACCAATGCCAACCGCCCTAAACGATAGTTGGCTGCCATTTTGTACTCAATATTGCACAGAGGCAGATTTCGAGCATAACACAGTTTCGCATTTTTTCATCAACCTTTTGTCTCTTAGTAAAATCTGTATGGGTCTTTTTATCACAATAGCGGTGACCAAGGCACGAGATCTAAAGTATGTATGGAATGGGTTCAAAATGAAGTTGAATTTCTTATATAGCACTGCTAGCAGACGTGATAGAGTTTTCTGGGAGAGACTGTCTCAATTTCTTGACCAAATTAATCCATCTTCTGAGTTAGATATTATTCACACTGTAATAATTCCATTGGTAGGACTTGGTACAGGATTGTTATCAGGCAAACACTTCCTGTCATCCCAGAAAGCATAATACCAGTTTTCATCATAATAATTGAATAAATAGTCCAGGTATTTTGGACTGATTGCAGAGAAACATATTCTAAGCATACTGGTGAAGTTTGCATAGTCAATACGTATGTACCACTTTTGCGATTACATCATTTGTTTGAAGTTGACTCGTTCTATACCAAACGTGAAACTGAAGCAATCGAGTGTGATGTCATAGTCAGCACACTGACAAATGTCTGTTATCTATATATTGTATTAAAATTTGCTATAATTATAGATTTCCTCATTTCAAAATTGTGATACATCTCATTTTGAACATACCTCAATCGTTGTCATATTTTTTATTTCACATCTTCTTAGTACAGGTGGAACCCTGTCCTTATCCAAGGTCAAAATAATACAGTGAAAAGTAAAGAAAAGCCGAAATGAGTTGCTAAAAGCGTGCAACTGTGACGTCACACCTGTTTGCTTCAAGTTCAATTATGGAACAAACTGGGACAATTTCAACTACCAATAACTCCATATTGATGTAGAAATGTTCCTCTGGACTATCTTTTTAGTGAAACCACCGGTTCTGTTATCGACTTTAATATGATAGAAATAGGCTTACGCTCGGGGAAAAGGTTTCCCTCCCGTGAGCACACTATTTGTCCGTATTTGCGTTTTCTGTTATGTCTGTGATAGTAATTTTACACATGCATATTTGATCGTTGTTGGTTCAAGTATCATCATTTTCATTCTATGACATAATATTAATTGTGACCTGGAGCAGGGATTTGCTTGAATTTAGCATCTTCCTGAATGAATCCAAGCTATAAGTCCAGAAGGCTTCTCGTTGTGTATAAATTAAGCTATACCTCATCAGTGAAAGTTCACTTTAAGTTTACCATATGAATTAAGCACTATCAACAGGAAGTAAAGACGAGGAAGTATTGGATTTGTACTTATCTGCACAGCAATCATACATTCATCAGAAGTTAATATTTAAATCGAACTTTCATTTCAGCTGAATAACTTTCTATTGAATTCGTATATCTGCTTTCTTTCTGTATCACACATCTGGATGAACGACAACAAGGAAGCTAACTAAACCTAAGTGTGTTACTTCGGAGATCAGAATAATAACTTATGTGAAGAGGAACCGCTTTGGTTTAGTTGTTATTGATGTTATTGCTGCTGCTGTTGTTGCTGTTGTTGTATTTTTGGAATAATATTAGCTGCGATCATGGATATACAAGCCAAGGAATACACACCAGGACAGGTTTCCGGTCCTTTGCAAATGATGATGTGGGTTCTCGGGTTACTCGATTGGCCATCCGACGGAGAGCACATCTCGACCGTCACATCCATTGGTAAGTTATAATTGCATTATTTGGGTTTATAAGTGCCGACAGTCACTATACCTGCATTATAGATAAATTATTTTATCGTGTTTAATGATTTTGATTGCATTGATTGACTACATAAAGATTATTTGTCCCTAAAACAAACAGTACTTGCAATTGTTTGTTTTTTTAAGTTTTGCATTGATGTGAACTATGTAAAAGTCCACACTGACCCATGTCCATTATTAACATATAACCAGCATATTTAGTTAAAACATTTAGAATTGAAAGATGTCTTCCAAATGGAATACATCTTCTGTTGCAAAAGTTTCCAGTTAGTACGTTTTGACGCTCTCTTGACAAATCCGATGATCTGATGATTTCTGAGATATGCGCATAATTATATCACTATTTACTTTTGGTTTAAATCTTTTAAAATAATGACCTGTCTATGAGAAGGATTTTTCTTAATTTTCTGCATTTTTGTTTTATTACACCGTTGCAGGCCTATCCAGGATACGAAGGAAGCTGATGTGTGGTTCTCTTCTTGTCATTTCATTGCTGGTTACTACCGTCTCCACTGGGGCAGTGTTAATGCACTTCGTCTGTAATTTAGGACACGAGCACCATACTATGCATTTTGTAGTAGTTAGTATCTGTTTTTGGCCTGTCTTGGTCACACCTCAGATCATTACCACAATTGTGACGTTTTCAAAACTGTTGCCAGGATATCGACATCAAAGACGAACGAATATTTCTTGGATGAATCTATTCTCCGAGGAGAGCTTCATCCGAGATTTGGCTAAATGGAATCCTTCGGGAGGTAAACAATGTCTCCCACGCTTCGGAATCTTGATTATGCTCGAGTTATTTGCGACAGCTTTCTCAGTATGGAGGATTCTTTTCTTTCTTCTCATGCAGAAAAATTGTAAAATATGGCTCTCTAACATTTGGATGTTTGTGGAAGTTTTTGGCTTAATTTATGGGAATCTGTTCGTTTACTTTATGTATCTGCATCGCATTTTCTTGGAGAAGAAGGATGAAAGGACAGTTGCTTTTGTCCGAGAGCATGTCGGAGAATTAAATAACTGTATCGCCGAATGTAGACAGTTTTACAAAGAGTACTTGCAGTTTAGGAGATTGTTCTTGCCGATGTTCAGTCTGTTGCTATTCAGTTCTGCATTTGGTATGACTGTGTTCCTCACTTTAAACTTGGTCCGTGATAACGATTCGAATAGCTCCGAGTCACAATTGGTAACAATTCCTCCTTCAACACTTATGTTTCGACATCTTAACTTTACATCTACATGCGCTTTATACTGCACGGAAGCAGATTATATGCATGTCGAGTCTGCACAGTTATTTACTTACTCTTTGTCCATTTTCAAGATTATTATGGGAATTGGAGTAGCCATTTTAGTTTCCAAAGGCCGAGATGTTCGACATAACTGGGATAAGTTTAGGCTTAATATTAATCTCATGTATGAGGCGAAGGACAGAGTATTTTGGGAAAGACTCGTGAAGTTTATAGATAGACTTCAACCCGCAACAGGAAGTGACGTTATACATACAATGATCATACCTCTCGTAGGGCTTGGCATTGGTTTGTTGAGTGGAAACCATCTTGCCGCCGTACACTAAAATGTAACGTGTAGAAGTTTGGTAAGAAACGTTATTACAAAGACAAAAAGTTAATGACACTAGTGTATATTTCGAAATGAGTTTTGTGTAAATAGTGCAATTCAAGAGTCAATGCGGGTGCAGACTAAATTTTCTGATTTCTCTGTTAGTTTTAGTTTTCAAATGGGATAAAAATATATGATGCAAATGTAATATTCTGTAAAAATAAAAAATAAAATAAAAAAATGTAAAGTACATAAGGTGAACTGAAAAAAAGAAGACGTTTGTGTACCAATACCTTTAATTTGTAAATATCAATTGATAGAAACTCAATTAAATCATTTGTAATTTGATTAAGTATGTTCAAGCAGTATCGCACAAACTTAATAGTTTTTCTTCTCATAAATGATTCATTCAGTTTCGCACAAGCAGCTATTTCATAAAAATTCGTAGATACTTAGCTTTGATCTCCTTTGTCATGTTTATTATGAAGCTACTTTATGCACTTAATCCTATTAACATTGCTCAGATTTGAATGTATTGCTTTAGATTGAATTCATGTTGTATATATTTCAAATTCTAAGTTCAGAAGGTATCGTTTCTTTTAATGTTTGGTGATGTGTGCCGACGGCTGGGCTTATTTGTCCCGAGGATAACATCATCAACATTCTTGTAATAGTTCCTCAAGTGACGAAGAATCACATTGGGTACTTTGTCTTATGAAATATGCATTAAACGTTCATGAAATTAAAGTGTTTGATAGTTATACAATCATGTACTCTTTATTGTTTTTGTGAAGACATATATACATTTTGCGTTACTTTTCAATGACATGTAAAAATCCATTAAATCGAAGCGATGATTTTTTTTTATAGTTTGTAATCTTTTCCAGATAAAGACATCAACCAACATCATCAACCAACATCAACCAACATCAACCAACATCAACCAACATGACCAATTGATTAGATTCAAATATAAATATTGAGAACTCAATCGTCTAATTTTTCTGATTTCGGTAGTTCATCTGAAATATAATCTAACATTTTAGTTGTAAATGTTCTTCCCTGGTGTCTTATCTATGACAATGTTTAGCCAATGCTTTCCGGGAAAATATACTTAGATAATATCGTAGACGTATACAAGAGTCAAGAAGTCGTATCATGTCCTACCGTTTTCACTTGTTTTTTATTTTTAAATTAATGTAGTGATGCTTAAAACAGGATAACAGTTAAAGTTTAAATAAAATTCAATAAAAGATACCATGCTTGCACAGAACACTGAAACTTCTTTTCTTTTCTTGCGTAAATTGCCGTCTCGTTTTTCAATCGGTTTCTCTGGAAGTGTTTATGTTAATACTGTATCAGTAATAAACTTCTATAATATCCAATATGAAGAAAAAAATTGGGTAAAAGCAAGCTGCATATGATGCAAATTCTGTTTTGAGAAACTTCTCGGTCTGTTCTGACTTATTTACTCCTCTTGACGTCTATTAAGTTGGTTGTCCTTGAAGTTGTTCGCTGTCTCGGTTTCCAAACGGTTACTCTGGAAGCGTTTTATGCAGGGGGTAGGACGCTCCCAAAAAGTGGGGGAAGGCACAACATCAGAGGGGCACTTTCTCATTCCACAACCACCACTCGTTATGCTATAAACCGATACACACCGGCCATATTACTTAAATATATATGATGTGTTAGTATGCTATCAATACTATTATGGTGCACGTGAATAATTAAAATAAAATATTAAAGTTAACAAAAGCTTAAGATATCCAAAAGACAGTTCTTCATCAAAGGGGCACAGTAGGGCACATTTGCTATTTTAGAAAAAAAGTGGAGGCACGTGCCCCCGTTGCCCCCCCCCCCCAGCTCCTACCCCCTGGGTTTATGACAACATTAGTTTCAAAGTTCTATTTTACACACAATATCCCATATACATCCAAATGCAAGCAATGGGTAAAACAAAGCTAATATGAAACAATTCTGTTTTGAGAAACTTCGCCCTTTGTTCTATCTTTTTTACTCCGCATCAACTCTTGTCTTACCTTTTTGTAGCTAAAGCTCGGACTTTGTTGTTCGATAAGGAATATTATGGTGCATGGCTGAAGAAAAAGGTTATTATTACATTTGCAACATTTGAGGAAACTTATATTCAACTGATTTTGTTTTTCCACAAATGTTACTCAGCAATTCGTTTTTCTTTTGAGTACGTTTTTGATAACCCTATAACTCTAACAAGGGTCGTAGTGACCATCACGTTGAGCAATGTTAACGTTGTAAAGATGATGGAGATCTAAAGAGATCATACGAGTGTAACGTTTGTTTGCTGGTCAAATTAGGTTTCTCAATTTGACTAAAATTGATCTAGAAATGTTCAATTACGGTATATATGAAATGTCCTTAGCAACCACCATACATATTTAATATCGCTGAAATATGATATCAAATTGTAAGATGTGCATTTACTATGATCTGATCATAGATATAACATACATCCGGAGAGATTCAAGTCAAACAGTACGTTTTTTATGAAGATATTCTTTATAATATTTTTATTTTGAAATATTGTTCTGTCCTCTATACCCCTGAGTAGTTGTTAGCCTAGTATATGACGACCTGTTGTATTTTTTCTTTCCTTAAATCATATCTTGGTTAAAGAAAATCTAATAACTTTGAACTGCCAAGTTAAGACACTTTTATGGCCAGCTATATGAATGAGAAATGATACCTAAAGGGCATAAAATTGTACGCCTGATACTTAGTCCGGTTTTACTTTGAAAATGGAAGTTGATTATATAAATGTATGATCTATTATGGTAACCATGCAGGTAACTTATTACAACAACTGAAAAATATGGACAATGCATGCATAATTCATTGTTTAGTTATTACCCTAAAACAAAATATTATACTTAACCAGGCGCGTATCCAGGGGGGCGTTGGGGGCGCGCGCCCCCCGGGTAAGATAAAGAGGAGAGACAAAAAGAGAAGAAAAAAAGGGAAAAAGAGGGGAAAAAAAGAAAAGGAGGAGAGGAAGGAAGGGAAAAGAAAAAGAGAGAAAAAGGAGAAAAAGGAGAAAAAGGAGAAAAAGGAGAAAAAGGAGAAAAAGGAGGGAGTAGAAGATAAACGCCAAGACACCGGGAAGAGAAAGAGGAACAGTGACATCATTACAGCGCTGATCCATATTATATACGCAGGGTAGCCAGTGACAGATCGAGGATTGCGGAGGGGACGTGCACCTCACCCTACCCCTTACACCGACAACTCCATTTTTGACGTTTCCATTTTTCCTCTCTCACTAATGTATCCATATATATACTATATATGGTCTATCATAACCAACTGTAGCTGGTCTTGAACTCGACCGAGTCGTCGGGGAACATGACGCATTTCGGGAAGGGGGAGACCGCCCCCCCCCCCCCCCTGAGCAAATTTTCTTTATGATATCGCTAGCAATTTCAAAATAGAAAATGCTTAGATGCAACTTACAAGGCCTGGGAAGTGTAATTTCCAGCGATCTGGGAGGCATTTTCGGCCAAAATTTTCTTGTACGCTTCGCGCCAACTCATGGTGGCGCTACGCTTAGATAATTGCATACAGGCTTCGCCCCTCACTTGGCAAATTACTAGCTACACGCCTATTCAAATTTTTAAAGCAAGAGCAGATATCACATCATATCAGCATCAAAACTGTCTATGTGTGTAGTCAAAGACGTAGGAGCCCAATTGGATTTGGGGGCTGTAACGACTTGCCCGAAAAATATAACCAAACTTTTTCGCGCGCTTCGCGCGCGTTCAACATGTTAAGGTCAATATCATCTAAGTAAGCATCGGTTATTACACACATGCCATCGTGTACCGTACGGTCCGTGAAAGGTGCGCAGTATACCGCCGGATGCTAATGTAAACAACGAAATGTCTTATGTAGATGGAGAAAAAGCATGGAGGTCCAATTATGTCAAAACTATCTTTTACATTAGTAATGGCGAATTAGTCGGCCAAGCTTAGAACTTTATTTTAATTACCAAGGAGATCATTTTTAAACTATTCATTTCCTTAAGCTACATCATTGCAAGTCATTTTTCTTTCAGTAGGTGCCCGAAAAATTCTCAGCATATTGCCCGAATTTTCGGTGGGGAAAAATTGGTGGGGGGCTGCAGCCCCCGCCTCCTACACCTATGTGTGTAGTTTTCGGTTTCGAAATATCTGATACCTGATATCGGAAATATCTGGTATTTTCATTTCCTTCACCGAAGTTTTATAATTGCTGTTATAAAAGGTTTTAATATTTGTACACCAATAAATTAACTGTGTCTGAATTTTCGAAAATTTCCTGACCAACATTCTTCATCATACTCTACTCGTGCAATTTGACCTGTCTGCTAGGGGTTGAAGGAGGTTTTTCTATATTGGTTGTCCATAGATTAAAATTTGTGCAACATTATGGGTATGTTTTGAAGTGATTTTATTCACGAGAAGTGTGAATTTTCAAATTCTGAACAAATATTGGGCTTAAAACCTTGAAAATTGGGGCTGTCGGGTATTGTGGGCCGCGACGTAGAATCACCTACAAAAGCAATGATCCACATGACATGCGATGAGGTCGAACATGATGTGTGACTGGTGACAATCTTCAAAAAGGTTATGGATGCAAAAAATAAACTATTGGGAAATACTTGGTTCTCAGGCAAAAGTGTACATCTAGTTGGTCATTTTCAAGCCCGGGAAGTGCCATTTCCGGTGATCTGGGGGTATCAAAACCAGAAATTTTCTTGTACGATGCGCGCCAACCGATGGTGGCGCTCCGCTTAGATAGTAATTCGCGCCCCCGGGTTAGAAAATCCTGGATACGCCACTGTTAACAAACTATCTTTTCACCTTCTATTTATCCTTTTGTTTTCTTTACGAAACAGATTAAACAGAAGCAATAATTCGGTTTTCTTTAATTTCATTTTCAAGTAATTAATTTACATCTCTATATCCTTGACAAGTATTTTCTTGCGATGTTTTAATTCAGTAACAATGAGTGTCATAACAGTCTCGCAATGGCATTTGCTAACTCGGATAACTAACTTGCGTATTTAGCTATACAAGAATGATTTTTCAACTAGACTGGCATGATGACTTCATTCACTCAGGTATGCGAGCGAGGTAGGAATCCGGGCGCGAAGCTATACAGGTGCCCTGCTACAATTACAGTAGTGTACATCCTCCTTGAAAAGTTAACCCTTGTCGAAAATAGTCTTAAGTGGACCATGTTTTCAGCCATCATCAGCCTTTTTGATGCTTGATTGTTGAAAAAGATGACAAAAGCTACTGATCGGCTATGACTCGGTATGATTGAAGGTGATTTTAGGCATTTTAGAAATTCCTAAGTGAAGAAGCACGATTCCGAGTCGAGAGCTGACAGATTGGTTGTGGAGCACTATGCTTTATTTCAATGTTACATATAAGCCCAAACAAATCA
Organism: Apostichopus californicus; assembly: GCA_020650975.1. Lineage (NCBI taxonomy): Eukaryota > Metazoa > Echinodermata > Holothuroidea > Aspidochirotida > Stichopodidae > Apostichopus > Apostichopus californicus. The sequence continues at coordinate 9,120 of JAIPMN010019164.1, forward strand.
AATAACATGCGGTGGTTAAGAAATGTCAGTTGAAAACTTCTATCTATGCTCTATCAGCTTTGGACGAATTCAATTTGTAAGTCAATCAAGCAATTAATTGTGGTACGACACCTGCATATAGGCATAAACCACAACTATTTCTGCGGAGCATTTATGCACAGCTAGCAAAAGATGTGCAAATTCCTATTCGATTACTATGATGAGGCACATTGATCGTCATACATTTACCAAGTCTGAATACGTGAGCCTTTAAAGTTCACTGACCTCATGACCTTTGACAGTTTACGTTAACTAATGCACCCTAAACAAATAGTCATTAAAAAAGTCATTACTGCTTAAAGTTTGTTATATTATCATTCGGTATGCGTGTATACTTACGCCAAATGCTGTTTTTGGTATTTGATCTTTGACTTTCAACCCTATGACGTCACTACGGCATAAAATCCCATATAATGTACACACACAAACCCACCAATTTTAGGTCCATCGGCCTTACATATGTGGAGTAGTTCTTATAATCGAAACACTTTTTTCGAACCAACTCCTTTGATAACATTTCACATTCATTAATGAGCTTTTAACTTGCAAAAGGGGCGTACGTAACAGGACGGGGTAAGGGGTTTCCCCCTTTCCTTGTTGCTCTATAATAATAAACTGGATCCGAGTTCAACCTGGTCTATCACTCATGAACGTAAAAGAAATAAAAAACAATGAAAGAAAATCATACTATTAGATTCTCCCTTCACGTCGATGGGGAATAACATAAGAAGTCGTTACGAGAGAACAAGACATATCACCAAATGCTACAGCTTCCGGGGCTTTGACCCTCACAAGGGCTCGGAGATAAACATCCCATAGAATTTTAAAGTCAATCTTCTGTCTGCATGTGCTTGGGTTTCTAAAGATGCTGCAGCTTCAGGGACCTGCCCCACCAGCAGCACTCACAGCCAATAATAATGTACCGTATTAATTGTAAAACAATTATTGTTCCATAACTGCTGTATATGCGGTATGGTGAACTTCAAACTCAATTAGAGGATTGAAGATAACATATTATCAGTTCTCCGACGATTTTGTTTGTTTAGAATAATCCTTATCTGAAATTTGAATAGAGATACCGTAACATCATGGAGCTAGACAAACCTAAAACACGTGGCAATATATTAAAAGATGACGATGTATATAAGCTGCACTTCAATATGAAAATAATAAATATATAAAAACTATAACATTTATGACGCCGAAAGCCAAAAGTTCTGCAGACAGCTGGCATTATTTGTATACAATCCGATCATGCTTATCAAACAGAGCAATATTATACAAAATAAAAAAGATGTAATTTTTACAGCATTTAACGATGACACTATTATCCAAGATTTAAGGCAACTATTTGAGTTGGGTAAACTGTATTCTATTCGGTACTAACAACACCATTACAAAATCATGTAGATCATTAGCTTGACTTAGTGAACTGTCACATCAAAAAGAGAAGAACAAGTTGGAAGTCTAAAAATAAATAACTAACAATTTGACTTTTACATGCATGTGATTAATATCTATACAATAAACAAGTGTTTGTCCCTTCTGCTACTGTGACTTGTCATTTAGCCTCTGAAAATGGTCCTGCTAGGATTTAACGTCAGACCCTCTTACTTTTACACATGCTCTTACACAGTTTTGTTTATTCTGGCAATCTTAATTTGAGTACTCTGTAATACACGTACGTTAGGATGGATAAAATTGTGGAATATGGGTGACAAGTTCATGAAACCAACACAAACTACCATATATACCACTCATTAGAAGTAGGCAATAAAGAGTTCCAGATGCATATCATCCTCAAAATGTGGGTATATTGATAACTACTATGATGAGGCACATTGATGGTCATACATTGACCAAGTCTGAATAGGTGAGCCTTTTAAATTCACTGACCTCATCACATTTTATGTTAACTAATACGCTCTAAACAAATATTCATTCGAAAAGTCATTACTGCTTGAAGTTTGTTATATGATCATTTGGTATGCGTGCAGTAACCCCAAATGCTGCTTTCGGTTTTTGATGATTGACGTTCAACCCTATGACGTCATGATGGCATAAAATCCCATATACACACATCCCCACCAGTTTTAAGTCCATCGGCCTTACAAATGAGAAGTAGTTCGTAATCGAAACACTTTTGTTCGCACCAACTCCTTTGATAACATGTCACATTAACTTGCAAAAAGGGGCGTACATAAAAGGGCGGGGTTAGGGGTGCACCTCCCCAGTTGAATACTGTTGGTCTCAAATCGATGCCACGTTGCTCTATAATAATAACAAAGATTCTCCCTTCACGTCGATTGGAGAATAATATAAGAGTAAGTCGCTACCAGAGAAAATGAACACCAAAGTTACAGCTTCCGGGCCTTTGTCCCTCACAATGGCTCGGTGATATGCATCCCATAGAAGTTTTGAGAATCAATGTTCTCTCTGCATGTTTTTGGGTTTCTAAAGATGCTGCAGCTTCCGGGGACTTCGGTCCACCAGCTGCACTATGCACAGCCAATAATAATTTATGGTATTTATTATTATAAAACATATTGCCGCTTTTGTTGGCTGACATATCGAACATGTTTTTGAAAAATGGATGTCCCTGATTGCAGCGCGTTATATCCTACATGATTTGATGGTTTCGGCGATTTTATCATATGGTATGCGCGTAATGGCACAGTGTCGCTGTAACCCACGCAGAGGCATATGACCTACCAAGTTTGCAGTCCATCGGCTATGATCCGGATTATATATTAAGGAGTAGTTCGCGAAATGTAAGATAGCTCTGGAAGGTGACGCAGGAGAGGTGAACAGAACTTTGATTCTGACTTTTGCTCAAATAATGCAGAAAATAATGCGTTACATGCATTTCAACGCGAAAGCACTGCGCTCTTGGGCTTGCAGCAAATGTAGATGGGAATTTCTCATATTGGAATAGCCTATACCCAAACAAAAAAACGTGATAAAAGAAAATCAGTCAGTTTGAAGTTATATTTTCTTGATTTTGATGTTATTTTATCTGCATAACTTTGATATACATAGCTTATTAAACAACATTTTTCCTTACAAATGAATAACAAAATTTTGAAGGAGCAAAACTATTTAGATTGTTACGGGATTCGAGCCAGAGACCTAATTAATACTAGTCCAGTGTTTTACTAACCGAACTATCCAGTCTTATCTATATAACCATTTCGATGCTGGGCTATTTTCATTGAATATTTACTAGTTAGACATTTCTGTTGTAAATTTGCATTAATAATTATACTGTTTATAAAGACAACAGAAATACCAGAGTATAAAGCTATGATCATCGTAAATCCCTTGGATATTACATTCGAAGTCAATTGCTGAAAGTAATATGCAAAATTTTAAGAAAAAGTTAAATGTTCATATACCAATGTTATTGAATGTATGTAACACACGACTTCATTCGTCTTTGTTTTAAAACTTAATTGACACTTAAATCAGCTATATGGTGATTTTTTCTTAATTTCTTATAAACTGTCACTAAAACTATCCCACCCCGATCCATCTCGGGATATGCTAGAAAGATAAAATATTGTTCACCAATTAATATGATCTTGTTGATCCATATACTTCATTTGACACCTGATTCTACAAGTTTAACCAATCTCCAAGTAAAATATTCCCTAAAACGTTTATCAACATGAGGATTTAAAGTTTGGTGACTTGTTTTGGCAGTTGCTAGTTTTAGTTCACATCTAGCCATCTCGGCTTTCTGCTGTTATTTGACAATGGTGATACATTTCCAAGAATTAATCTCTCGCCGCATCTCTCCAAAATTAAATCTGAATAAAAATTAGTATTCAAATTTCAGTATTTAAAACAATTGTGGCAAGTCTTGTCTTTTAAAGGGTACAAAATCATGTCGACTGATGGTCCAAAAGGTAAGTAGGAGTTGTATTGTTTTTTTAAATTATGTACATCGGTATATTTCATCCTTAACAGTCTAACGTCTACTTTGGAGACAACTGTAGGTCAAAAAGACCAATGGAATAAAACTTTGTTGAGTGAAAGAAAAATAGTAAACACTGCATGCGAACGAGCAAAAGAATACAAAGAGTAAATGAGATCAACTTGTAAGAAGGGAAACCAATAGGCAAACCCCCAAAAATGGGGGGATGCGGAGGAGGGAGAGGGAAGAAAATAATACATAATGAATATGTATATACAAGTACTTGGACATTGTATGATCCTTAGATAAATAACCCTGGGTAACTGATTTTCAAAAGAAAAACAAATCATTAGACTATAGCTTAGATGTGAACATTGATAGAAAGTAGTAATGTATTTTCATAATAACAACGTAAAGTACATTTAGATATATTCATGATAAAATCAGGTTAAACTAAACGAGAATGAATATTACATGTTACGAGGGTGGGGTTGGGAGTAGACTTTTGTAGCAAATTCCACATCATAGAATAATATGTGATGAAAAAAGAAAAACATTGACGTTGAAAATCTAATCTATACCAAATTTTCTGGGTTCTTTACTGACCTCCGGGCTATAGCCTGTGGCAAAATGAATCCTAACCACAAAGTCTCACTATAAACACCTTTATAAGCAGTTGCGACAAATTAAAACTGTACATTCACGACACGTTTTCAAAGCAACTCCTGTCGACCTTACTGTACGTATTATTTGCAGGGCATTTGATTTATTGATATGAAACACGTTAGGTGACACTGATATTATGTCAAAAGGGGGAGGGTCGAAGGCCTGCGCCCACCCACTGAAGCGCCACTTGGTTACGTGCCTGCTAGTACAAGTTAAGTGCATAATTCTTTCTCTCAAACAAATCGAGTGTGTGGTCAGCAATGAGAACTGGTTCACCAACAACTTTTCAGGATCGTTGATCATGATCTTGAGTCACGCTTTCATTGACGCTGTGGTTGTATAGTATGGTTTGGAACTGCTGTCAAATGGACTGGTACCAGCTGACAGCGATTTTAGTCTTGACCCATTTTGCCTTTGTCTTGTTTCTTTCCTTTCATTTTCCAGAAGAGATACTTCATCAATGTCTAAAAACATAACGTATAGCATTACCAAAAACAACACAAGTAACTAAATAAGTAATAAAACAAATAACACCCAAAACAATATTCAGATGAGTTATGGGATGTGTCAATGTATACTTCATAGTTATCAATAACACCACATTCAAAAAAGTAACAACAATGACCACAATAACAGTAAAATCAATAATATCTAAATATGACGAGTTGTCTGTCTTCTCCGTAGACGTATCTTCTTTAGAATTATTGGACTCTTCCGTGACGTCACCAGGATTGCTCGCAGTTGCATTCGTCGTTGTTTCAGGACACGCGGTATCTTCGGGTGTTAGGGCTCTAGCCAGAACTATTTCCATGGTGACGGTATTTACACATTTCCATTTACACGATGTCCTCAATGTCTCATCTCTCTGTATCCACTCTCGTACATCATTAAAGGAGCAATCACATCTGAAGGGGTTCCCGTCAAGTAGCAAATTATCAGTTACATTAATGAAATAAGTAATATTTGTGGCATCAGATATGTCATTAATCCTAACATCTAGTGTTTGTAGTCCCATTAACGACTCACTACTCAAAGGACGTGGAATGGACTGTAACCGGTTACTGGCCAAGTTTATGGTTTCAGACGAAAAGGGAAAGCACCAGGGGTAGATGTCTACAATTGAGTTACTGCTCAAATCAAGAATCTTTAAATGAAGCAGGGGTTCTAATAATCCGTTTGGAATGCGTGTTAGTTGATTTGAATCAAGTTGAAGGCGAAGAAGAGCAGACAAGTCCATGAACAAATTTGGAGATAAATCCTTCAGCTGATTGTGTCCAAGAAACAAAGCTGAAAGTTTATTCAAGTTAGAAAACGTACCTTCACTGATTGCATATAAATAGTTCCTGTCGAGGTGAATTTGTTCAATGGTGTCTTGAACACTGTAAAATATCGTCTCTGGCAACAGTGCAATATGATTCTGAGACAAGTAGATACTAACAATATGATCTAAGCCCATGAACGTCCCAGGCTGAACATCGAAGATGGCATTGGACGATATATCGAGATGTTGTACAGAGTTATAATAATGAAAAGAATTGTTCGGTAGATATATTATATTGTTGAATGATAAGTCGAGAACAAGAGCTTCTGTACAACCGTCATGTATCGGTATCTGATCCAGCTCGGTTTTACTACAGTCAGCAATTCTAGATTGGCTATCGTAGGAACATTCATTCCTGCAAGTGGGACTATAAGATCCTTTAGTCAATACTAGCAACAGCCACAAAACATTCAAACACATCAGCTGCAAAGATAGAAGAAAAGTGATTTTTTTGGTAGTAATGCAAAATGTATCTCATCATGTAAAACACAATATACAAGGAAAATAGTCTTTTTAAATTATTAACAATGGAAAATAGGAAAGAAATCCATGGATAGAACGGGATTCGAACCGTGACATCTTGGTGACAAACCCATCGCTCTCTTCCAACTGAGCTATTTAACCCTAAATAGTTGGTGGCGATCCGTATATAGTCATTTTCTTTGCTGGGGCGCAAGTCAGAAGGCACAGTACCTTCCGACCGGTTTCTGTGGTTCCTTACATATAAGTATAATTACTTAACGTCTTTTAAGGTCCTGTTTGATTAACCCCACTCCGCTTCTCACTTCATCTATACTTGATTTGTGAACTGACATATCAAAATATTTACATGTTCTTTATGTGCAAGACACCACCATACCTCACCGTTACACACCGCGTCGTACCAAACCGTTCCGTACAAACCATAACTTGGCACCCTATATACAGTATTGTAACACACCCAGTAGCGGAGCGTCCATACAGTCAGGGTGGGCGGATGCCCCCCCCCCCCGACGGACTCAAATGGACTGCTGGCGCCCTTTTCAGCTTTTTACCACTTTTTACTTAATTGCGATTATTGACTTTTTTATTGCGCTCTCATCTACCTATTGACATTTGTC
>JAIPMN010019164.1:16171-26960 GCA_020650975.1 Apostichopus californicus
TGCCCCCCCCCCCCCCGACGGACACAAATGGACTGCTGGCGCCCCTTTCAGCTTTTTAGCACTTTTTACTTATTCGCGATTATTGACTTTTTTATTGCACTCTCATCTACCTATTGACATTTGTCACAGTTTGTTGGTGTAGTTTACTGACAAAATGCTCTAACGTACGGCGGTATTTAATTTATCGGCACTTAATTCTGTTGTACGAAACTCTTTCCAAGAACTGTACGGGGTTTTCAATCTATTTTTTTCGAAAACATGAGCACTCACAAAGATACTACAAGGATTGTGATGAAGCGCATGTACTTTCAACACCCATATAAACTTCCGACTTGTCACAAATGGCGATGTTACATATTTATCCTTTTTTATCTGCAAATTAGCAAGGCCCGGAAAGGGTCATTTCCGGCGATCTAGGGAATATCTTTACTCAAAAAAATTCTGTACGCTCCGCGCCAACCTGTGGTGGCGCTCCGCTTAGATAGTGTCAAAAGCGCCCATACAGGCCATTCTCGCCCCCCCCCCTGACCAATACCCCTAGCTCCGCCACTGCCGGCCAATCAGTCTATCACCCTAATAATATTTCAGACGCAATCTTTGATGTCAGTTTGACATATAGTTCGGTCATTTCAGTATGTTATTTGGCTGAAAGCCCAGTCAATCTTTCTTTATTTTCCACGCGTAATTTGTCGAAAAATGTCAATGCCGGTGTCAAACTCACAAAAGATATTCATGATATTTCAAAGTAACTTACCAGATTGTTTTTTTTTCTATTTCACTAAACTATTTGATGATCATACAAAACATGGGATCTCAAAATAAAGGATGTTGAGAAAACTTTAGAGCAGCTTAGAAGGCCTGGGAAGTGTCATTTCCAACGATCTAGGAGGCCTTTTTAGCTAAAAATTTCCGGTACGCTGCGCGCCAACCCATGGTGGCGCTCAGCTTAGATAGTAACAAAAAATGGTCAAGCCCCCCCCAGGAAATGTTCAAGCCCCCCAGCGCCCCCCCCCCACTGAAAGAATCTTGGCTACGCCACTGTTGGTAGTCACAAGCCTCCTCCTGGTGTAAATTGATCATTTAGCTCAATGCCCCTTGCCATAAAGTGAGAGATCTTCGTATTCTGTTATTAATCAGAACAATTAGTTTATCTACAATGTGGCAGCAAGGTACCACCAGAATATACAGTAGGAACACTTTAGACCAACTATTAATTATTGTTAAGGAAACATATATATGACAGCCCAACCTCAACTCTTATCATAAGCAAAGTGCTTTTTCCTGTAGGTCTATACAACCGGTCTTACAAGCCAAAGACTTAAAACTGACCTTGCACATTGTACTATAGGCGTAGCCTAGTCAGAGCCTAGAGTTTATTAGGACGGATGCCCTTATTTTGTGCATGCATCGAAACGGCATTGGCCCTAAATATGCCAAATATTCAAATATGGTCACCCAATTACGCACGATAAATTTAACTTTCGGTGGGGTGAACAGCTACAAGGTGAACAGGAACAACATACACAGTGGCGAAAGAGGTGGATGTACTAGAACGATCGTTGATGGGCGAAGCTAGAATATTTATTTTTGACAAATCTGAACTTGACGATTTGGGTGTTTTCCAGCAATCTCGCTCCAATGCAAACCCTTTGTTACTGAAAATAGTCTATATATGTTGCATTAAGCAGAGCGTTCAAAAAGATTTCTAACACCTTCGAGACACCGTGATGTAATGTTCAGTAGCTCAAAATTAATTATATTCAAGTTACTAAGCGTTAGTGATACGTTCACAACCTTTTTTCAATTCCTTTCTCTTTTCGTGTTGCATTCATTCAATGTTTGTCATGAAAGGTAAAAATCGGGCATGTACAGCAGAGTCGCGACGGTGTAACATGTAGAATGAATAAAGGAGACAAATATACTTACCGGTCCTTTGTTAGACATTGACAATGACTTTGACACCATTTTCTTGGCACCTTAGAATTCGATACAATCACCAAAGTACGGTGATATACGATACTGTCACTGGCAACAGATTGTTTGTCTAACTATATACGTCATTGTGCATGTTGCATATTGGTAATGGTTTAATGATTATTTTTGGTATTTAAATGCAGTTTGTACGCTATAAACCAATTTATAAAATTAAGCATATCAAGGTTACGTTAATGAAAATGTCTGAGAGATCCTCTTGCTCATAAGATATAGTAGTATCATTGGCATATTATGTTTAATTAAAATTAGGACATGCTCAATAATTGTCATTGATGTAAAGTTTGATTGATAAAAGTAATGGAACTAGGATGAAGGCTTGAGGAACACCAGTCAAACAGAACGAAAATGTGAATTAGCATTTCCAACATGGAAAAGCTGGGTAAGGTTAGAAAGATAATTATTGAAACGATTGAGGTCGATGTCATCGCAAGCGGATTTATGGTTTTTAAAATCATTTATAATATTGTCAACGAAGCTGGTAGGCCTATAAGTGATTGATTCGTACATTTCTTTGGAAGAAATCCAACTTTTTAAGAAGAATTTCATTTTTAGAAATTGAAGCTAGAGAATGGTTGTAGACAGTTTTCTCGAATATCTTTGAGAAGACAGGAAGAACAGATATTGGCATGTAGTTCCATTTTTTCATTGGTTTTGTAGACTGGACATATCTAGTTCTCTTCAGATATGTTGGCATGATACCGCTTGTGATAGAAAGATTTATAATTGGCTAAGAGCAGTGACATAAGAAACTGATTTTATGACTTTACAATTAATGTCATCATGTCCAGGACTGGTGATTTTCATTCAGCTAATGCAACCAATCAACCAATCAACGGAGGTCGTGTTCGTCCGTAGGACAAAGATACAAGCTATACCGATTGCTATTTTTTTGATAAATAACCACTACACGAAATTCTGAGTTATTCACAATATTACTAGTTAATGTTTGCCTAGTGCTTACCAAGTAGTCGTAAACTACATTGATTATATCTTTTAGTTCAGTAATACTGTCTCCATTTCCGGAGAGTTCATTAATGGGTAGTTGGCCATTACGAAATTCCCATATAACTCCAACAGATATGATGTAATAAAACATTGGTAGGCAATGTAGGTGCCCGTGCAATTTTAGACGCTAGACCAATCGCATTGTGACAGAACTTGTGTAAATATGTCGAGGTTAGACTGGGTCATCAGACGCATGCCATGGTATTATTATTGTTATCACGAATGCAGCTCGCAATAATACAAAAAATTTCACGATGCACGCTGTAATGGGAATCCTCAATGGGATAGAAGCTATGTTTCTGAAAGATTCTGGTTGTTCTGGGGTTGTGGTTAGACAAAGTTTACTTAATCCGCACATATGACGAGGGAAGGTAGATCCTGTCTGTTAGTCGACGGGACAATTATAAGTTCGGCTGTAGCGATTGTGCCAATTACAAACGCCATATTTCAAATGTTCATTAGAAGTTCTAGTGTGTATTCCTAATACCATATATGATGTTAGATATTGTTAAACAGGAGTGCTCAGTTCACTTGTTATTTCTATCATTTTAACTAGGTTAGTATTACAAAATGGCCGAATGTATGGGTACCTTTGAGACACAGTGACCTAATTTCAGTAGATCAAAATTAATCAGATTCAAAGTTACTAAGCGTTAATGATACGTTCACAACCGTTTTCAATTCCTTTTTCTTTTTCGTGTTGCATTCATCAATGTTTGTCAAGAAAGATAAAAGTCGGAATGGAAAGCAGAGTCGCGACGGTGTAACACGTAGAAGAATAAATAAAGGAGACAATATGATAATTACCGTTCCTTTGTTAGACACTGACAAGGACGTGGACACCATTTTCTTTGCACCTTAGAATTCGAGACAATCACCAAAAACACGTTGATATACCATACTGTCACTGGCAACATATTGTTTGTCTTACTACTTACGTCATCGTATATGTGGAATATTTATAATGGTTTAATGATTATTTTTGGTATTTAAATGCAGTTTGTACGCTATAAACCAATTTATAAAATTAAGCATATCAAGGTTACGTTAATGAAAATTTCTGAGAGATCCTCATGCTCATAAGATATATTAATATCATCGGCATATAATGTATAATTAAAATTAGGACATGGTAAGTGAAGGTCATTGATGTAAAGTTTGATTAATAAAAGTAATGAAACTAGAATGAAGGCTTGGGGAACACCAGTCAAACAGTACAAAAATGTGAATTAGCCTTTCCAATATGGAAAGCTGGGTAAGGTTAGAAAGATAATTATTGAAACGATTGAGGTCGATGTCATCGCAAGCGGATTTATGGTTTTTAAAAGCATTTATAATATTGTCAACGAAGCTGGTAGGCCTATAAGTGATTGATTCGTATATATCCTTGGAAGAAATCCAACTTTTTAAGAAGAACTTCATGTTTAGAAATTGAAGCTAGAGAAGGGTTGTAGACAATTCTCTCCAATATCTTTGAGAAGACATGGCAGAACAGAAATTGGCATGTAGTTCCATTTTATCATTGCTTTTGTAGACTGGACATATCTAGCTCTCTTCAGATATGTTGGCATGATACCGCTTGTGACAGAACAATTTATAATTGGCTTAGGGCAGTGACATAAGAAACTGATTTTATGACCTTAAAATTAATGTCATCATGTCCAGGACTGGCAATTTTTATTCAGTTGATGCATCCAATCAACGGAGTTCGTGTTCGTCCGTAGGACGAAGATACAAGCTATTGCGATTGCTATTTTTTAAATAAATAACCACTATACGAAATTCTGAGTTATTCACAATATTACTAGTTAATGTTTGCCTAGTGCTTACCAAGTAGTCGTAAACTACATTGATTATATCTTTTTGCTCATTAATACTGTCTCCATTTTCGGAGAGTTCATTAATGGTTAGTTGGCCATTGCGAAATTCCCATGATATAACTCCAACAAATATGATGTAATAAAACATTGGTAGGCAATGTAGGTGTCCGTGCAATTTTAGACGCTAGACCAATCGCATTGTGACAGAACTTGTGTAAATATGTCGAGGTTAGACTGGGTCATCAGACGCGTGCCATGGTATTATTATTGTTATCACGAATGCAGCTCGCAATAATACAAAAAAATTCACGATGCACGCTGTAATGGGAATCCTCAATGGGATAGAAGCTATGTTTCTGAAAGATTCTGGTTGTTCTGGGGTTGTGGTTAGACAAAGTTTACTTAATCCGCACATATGACGAGGGAAGTTAGATCCTGTCTGTTAGTCGACGGGACAATTATAAGTTCGGCTGTAGCGATTGTGCCAATTACAAACGCCACATTTCAAAGCTCACCTGAAGCACTAGCGTGTATGCCTAATCCCATTTATGATGTTAGATATTATAAGATATAGGAGTGCTCAGTTCACTTGTTATTTCTAAACTTCTGAAAAATATTTTGAGAAAACAAAGTTAAATATTGCGTGAGTTTGTGACAATTATATGAAGCATAGGTTAGGAGGCGTGTCCCCTCCCCTTGGAGAAAAGTTTGTGTGGGTAAAGGGGTCTTATATACAAAATGGTGCTATCATTTCCATCATTTTAACTAGGTTTGTATTACAAAATGGCCAAAGTGTGAATCGGAGGCACGTAGGTGTCCCCATGCTCCTATTGGCTACGGCCCTCTATTTTTTAAACCATATCAAACAATTTTAAATACATAATAATACGTGTGGGTAGGTATCTGAAGCAGGCATCTGATACTTCTATATTGACCTAACTGGAGATGGAGTGTTTATTAAAGACGATAATTAAGTTCCATACGATGCAGTGACCTTTCAGTAAAAGCGTCAAGCACTGAATTAGAGTTACCTTGTTCAGAGATATCTCACTCATTTGCTTAGTATGGCTAATGAGGAATGATTAGCATACAACACCGAGCTATAACAATCAATTGGTCTATCCATTACTAGTAGGATGGTGGTCCCCAATTACTTTGTACATCTAAGCCACGAAGTTGATTGGTACTTTGTGATTCCTTTACCTAACGATTTCGGATGACATTATATTCTTTCCCTAGGATCTTTGACTGATAACCTGTCACAATTTCGAACACATAAACTCTGACCTGTGTCCAAAGAAAAAGTTGTAATCATTTCAGATAACTTAAATGTTACAAGCGAGCACTGCACCTAATGTCATGTATAGTACTGTATTATGGGCCTAGCCTAGCTGCACCTAAGTATCCGAACCAAGCAAGAAGTAACTTGTCCACCTGTAGGTAGCACACCACAATTAGAGTAGTGAACGTCGGCCATGTCGATAACGCGGAAATCGATAAACAGAGTTCGGTAATCGAGATACCGGGTTCAATATCAACGGTTTCCGTTCTTTCCGCGTTATCGACCTTGTTATATAGCAAGGTCGATAACGCGGAGAGCGCGGAAAACGAAAGGTATTTGTCAAGGGAGGGTGAAGAAGTATTTTGAGCGCATTTCAGCCAATATGCGCCAGGTGGGGTAGGAAAGGGCTTAGGTGTTTTTTTATTACTTAATGCAGGTCGAAAACGAGGAACTGTTTTCTTTTCAACGGCGAAACTAGATGATTTTGTCAAGGGAGGGTGAAAAAGTGCTTTAGGTTTACTTCAGCTGTAATGCGCCAAGAAGGGGGTAGGGTGTAAGATTTGTTTCACTAAATGCAGGTCGAAAACGCGGTAATTTTTTATACAATGGCGAAACTATAGGATTTTGTCCAGGGAGGGTTAAGAGTTTTCGGCGCATTTCAGTCAATATGCGCCAAGAAGGTGAAGGGTTGAAGGCTTTTTTTTTAATAAATGCAGGTCGAAAACGCGGAATTTTTTTTTTTCAATGGCGAAAACTGAGGATTTTGTCACGGAAGGCACGGTGAACATGATTTCTGAGCGCATTTGAGCCAATATGCGACGGGAGGGGGTGCTGAAGGGGTGAAGGCCTTTTTTTAAAACTTAATTCAGGTCAAAAAGGCGAAAATGTTTTTAACAAAGGCGGAACTAGAGGAGTTGGCTAAGGGAGGGAAAAGAAGTGTTTTTGGCAGGCGCTTTATAGCCAATATGCTCCAGCAAAGGTGTGGGGAGTTGGGTTGGGGCTTTCCCCTAAATGCAGGTCGAAAACGCGGAAAAAGTGTTTGCCAATATGCGCAAGGATAGAGTGGGGGTATTGCACTTTTTTCAGTGAGTGCAGATCGAAAACGCGGAAATGTGTTTTTTTACAATGGCGAAACTAGATGTTGTGAAGAAATGTTTTGGGCGCATTTCAGCCAACATGGGGCCAAGAAGGGGTTGGGTTTGAAGCTTTTGTCACTAATACAGGCCGAAAACTCGGAAATGTTTGTTAACGTCCTTTTGGTATGCAGGGATGGTTCCAGGATTTCCCCGACACGGGAGCTAAGATCCCTGACATCGGGGCTAAGTTCCCCGGAAACAATTGTGTGCATAACGCGTTTCCGCGTTATCGACCTTGCCAGTAAACGTCCACCTGACAGGTTAACTGTTGTCGGAAATAGCTCAAAAGTGACTTAGTGTATTGGTTTTTTGTCATTTTCTCATCACCATGAATCCTTCGACTTAGATTCGGCATCGCAGGAGATGCACTTGCTTGGCTTTTCTTGGTTTCAGTCTGTAAACATTAATGCTACTACATAACAAAAAGTTCACCTGCAATATGGGGTTCCCCAAGGCTCTGTCCTAGGACCAATGTTATTTACCATCTTTACTTCACCTCTTGGAGATATTGAGCGCACAATTTTTCATACCATCTTTATGCGGATGATACACAGCTGTATTTTTCTTTCAAACCACAAGATTCCCCCTCAATTGAGAACACGTTCAGTTTAATGAAGCAATGCGTCAATGATATCAAATCATGGATGACTTTAAATTTTCTTAAACTGAATAGAGAATGTGTAATCGAACCAAGTCAGCAAGCTCGCAACTTGGGAGTTGTGTTTGATTCGTCTTTAAGTGCTGACGTCCATATTGCTAAAGTATGCCAGAGAGCATTCCACAACATCAGGAACATTTCGATGATTCGACAGTTTATTAACTCCAAAACAACTGCCACTTTGGTGCAGTCGTGTGTTCTGTCACATCTTGACTATTGCAGTGCTCTCCTCATTGGATTACCTAAACTTCTTCTTAATAAGCTTCAACGTGTTCAGAACTGTGCTGCTAGACTTGTAAAAAAATTTCACTGGCTTAGAATTGCGGACAGAAACAATTATAAAATTCTTGTCCTTGTGTTCAAAACAAGGAATGGTTTAGCCCCAGTTTACCTACAAGAGCTTCTCCAAGAATACAGACCTAGCAGGGTGCTTCTTTCAAGCGTACAACATATGCTATCTGTTCCTACTGTTCGCACTTCCACCTATGGGGAACGTTGCTTTGCTAGATCAGCTCCACAGCTCTGGAAAAGTCTCCCCTTACATCTGAAAACAATCCAGCATGTGTCAACTTTCCAGAAAGAACTCAAGACGTTCTTATTCATGAATGCGTATCCATTTGTTTGATAACTGTTGTGTCCATTTTGGGTACTTTGCGCCTGCATGCAGCGCTTCTGAGCAGTTTTTTTAACTGGATAAAAGCGCTTTACAATTCCTATATCATTATTATTATTATTATTATTATTTGATGCTTGGATGTTGAAGAAGATGATATAAACTACTCATGGCCTAAACATCTGGAGGATTGAAGGTGATTTAACTTATTTTAGAAAATCTTGGGTGAAACAAGAAGATTCCGCAGCGACAGCTGGCAGATGGGTTGGGGAGCACTGTGATAAACTTTGAGCTTTTGAAGCTCAAAATTTAAACGTCATGATGGCTAAAGTTGAAATGTGCTGTGATAGCCCAAGCCATCGGCTATTAGATGGTGGGTAGGACATGTCAGTTGAAAACTTTTATCTATGCTTTAGCGGCCTTGGAAAGTGTTTAGTTTACAAGTGTTTCAGACTTAAATGACCTTTAACTTCCACCAATACCAGTAGGGTTCTTGCACCCACATGGGTTAATCCGCATATTAAGTGTGAACTTTATCCAACTCTCATTTGTGAGTTATCATGCTTACAAGCCAAAGCATCATACCATCACCCTCGCATACATTCCTGTGACAAGAAATCAAAAGTGAGGGGGAGGTGATCCTGTAGTCATTGAAGCCAACTCTGATGAATTGCAGATATGGCGCATTCAGAGGCATATTTATGCTATAAATTAGGTCAGTAATTAGGCCAACGGCAAGGTTCTGTAAATGACTACTTTAAAAATGTATTTGGGGTGGGGGCACTCCACACACCATCTTCGAAATATGTCAGAGATCTCTTTGTTAATAATTTTGAACCAAATTGTACACATTTCAACTAGCTTGGGTGTGACTGGAGAGCCGGATTGCATTCTTATTTTAGAGTAAGTGTCTGGGCAACGAAATGTTGAGAACCAAACAGGATCATTATGTACATGATTGTTTTAGCTTCATTTGGTGCAAACATATACATCTGCATATCCTAGATTGAACAAATTTGTCAATGGAGTGTGGGCAGTTATTCTGCAAAGGACGTGGGGGAGTGCGGCAGAAGGTCTTTGTAATAAGTGCAAGCACCATTTCACCTTCTCAAATACATTTCTCAGTTTTGCTGCTATTCATATACATGTAGTAAATAAGGAACAAGGAACTCATCTAATTTGTAGGCATATATTTTGGCCCTCATGTTTTCAGAAATATCTACAGTAGATTGACTGGGACTGTTTGATGGCAGTGGAGTAACTCCTTCTGAATCTTGCAGTGTGTCAATCAATGGTTTATTAGTATCTTTGGGCATATGAGAGGAAATATATAAATGAACAAATCAAGGGGAAATAAAAACATCAGTTTACATATACTAGACAAAGAATGTACACTGTTAGTTCAAAGAGAACTGATATTTAAGAGGAATTTCTGGTAACTGTCAAGTTTGTTGCTTAGCAAAATTGCTGAAAAAATTCTGATTTGTTTTTTTAGGCAAACACCAACAAACTTAAATTTTGTCAGTTTCACGTAGTGACATCAATTGTGTCACTGCGCTGTATGGAAGGCACGCTAGAGAGGTGCATCCAAGTCGTTAGGTGGTAGCGTGGTGTTCCGACGAAACATGCTAAAGAGTTGAGAATCCTGAACAGAAGTTGATAATATATTACATTCAGAGTGATATGGAGTAATTATGTAGAAGATTATAGGATTGGTTCTGTGTCATTACACTTGGTATTGTAGGCCACCGTCATCCCAGGTACAGGATCGACTGCTGTAATGATCTCGTTGGGTTGTAGCTATTTTACTAGCTTAATACATCAACGATTATTCTAATCTCTTGTGTCGCCCTTATTGTTGTTACCGACTTAAATCGACGGTCTTATCCACCTTGTCCTCCTCCTTACTCGGTGCCCGTCCCAAACATATTTATATAGATATCTATAGATGTATATACATTTAATCTATTTTGTATAAGGTTCACAGCGAATATTTTGAAAGCTTCAGGGCGGTGGACATGTGTTCCAGTAATGGAAGGGAATGTTTTGTTGTACCAGATGAACGTGACCCTCGTAGATTGAATCCAAGTATCAACAGTAGTTAGGTAACAACACAGAGATCAGACAACTAAGTTTTTTTTCCGTGGGATTATAACATATCTAACCAACACGGTTATCAAGCAACACCATATCAACATCGTTTTTGCATAAGTCAAACACTGCAGTCAATTTGAAATAAAGTATTATTCGTTCATACGATTATGCCAAAGAAGCAATAAT
>JAIPMN010019165.1:0-20656 GCA_020650975.1 Apostichopus californicus
TGTTTCCCACCGACTTAACACGCATGCAGCATAGTCGATGTGTCCAAGTGCAACGTAGCAAAGATGAATAGACAAGTTTCAAATGATTCTCGTTCCAAACGCAGATCACATATCCTTCCGAATGTTCATCATATAATTAATGATATTTCAATTAATAGAAATGAGATGATTTTTTTCCCTTTCCTCATCCTCTCGAGTTTAGAGTGTGCCAAATAAAACAGTAACAAGATATCAACCGGAACCTGCTCCAAACTACAGCTTAAAATAGACCGAACACTGGTAAACATAATATCAACAGATTATATGGATCTGCAACGATAGTAACATAGTTGGATTCGGCAATCAACGGAAATGCTATTGTTCTTGTAAATAACCCTTTAATTCATACCACGTTATTCCATCAACTTGTTAATCCTTTCATAAATACATGTACACATACACCGTTAGCACAACTCTGATATTTCAATTCAATTTCCTGGATCGATGACAATAGCATATATTAGTTTTTCATAACAAGCTACCGAAATGTATATGGGTTACAACTGTTGATTACATATATACCGTACGTACGAACCTCGCCACATACGCGTGTATACGTATAGTGTAAAGTATAATAACACCTGTTTCATACGGTGGCGATACCATCTGCTTAAAAAACAATGATGAAAAGGAGAATACACACTGTTTGATAACTCGCACGTTAAATGGATGATGAGTGTACACTGCAGGGTTGGGTCAGTAAATAAACTCAATATGGGGAAGAGGATAGACATTGAGTCACGCGGGAAACTGATTACATGTGGAGAAAAATTGATGAAGTTGTCGATTTTCCTTCTAAACAAAATAAGTCCCAAGAAATTCCTCTTGTTCTACTGACATGACAATTGAACTCAATGTAAATAGTTTCTTCCAACAAATTGTTTGGAACATTTATATTATGTTATCATTAACATAGGTAATGTAAATCAGATCAATCTTCTTGTGTACATTCAACTAAGTGTTTCGAACATATATATTCTATTATCACTAACATAGGTAATAGAAACCAGAGCAATCTTCTTGTGTACATTCAACTAAATGTTTGGAACATTTATATTTTGTTATCATTAACATAGGTAATGTAAATCAGATCAATCTTCTTGTGTACATTCAACTAAATGTTTGGAACATTAATAATCTGTTATCATTAACATATGTAATGGAAATCAGATTAATCTTCTTGTGTACATTCAACTAAATGTTTGGAACATTAATATTCTGTTATCATTAACATAGGTAATGGAAATCAGATCAATCTTCTTGTGTACATTCAACTAAGTGTTTGGAACATTAATAATCTTTTATCATTAACATAGGTAATGTAAATCAGATCAATCTTCTTGTGTACATTCAACTAAATGTTTGGAACATTTATATTCTGTTATCATTAACATAGGTAATGTAAATCAGATAAATCTTCTTGTGTACATTCAACTAAATGTTTGGAACATTTATATTCTGTTATCATTGATATTGATATCATAATGATATTTGACTATACAACAGGCAATGCTAGTCTCAGTGCTGACAAACTTCTGACGTCAGCCGAAGTAGCTTATATCTCTCTTATGGAAACAAAATTGAGGGATTTCAAACTAAATGTGAACTAGAAGTATTTGAAACTTATGTCCAGTCAAGTATATGCTGCTCCAAAATAGATGCTATGTTGAATAAATGTTACTTGAACTTCTTATTTAAGACTGATACTGTGTTCAATGATATCAAAGTGAATGTTTCTATTCTGACCTTGAGTCATATTTAATATTGCTAAGCTTATTTATGATGAATATAATGTTTAAAAGCGAACATTTTCAAGTTTATGGATTAAGTTTGTTAGCATAAATACTGACATGTTCCCTGACAAAGGTGAGACATATCACTATCATTGCTACCACTGTCTAGAATTCATGCAATTTGCATATTGTAAATTCCATTACACTAACTGCTGGTTGTTTATTTAATATATTTCCTGGTTGGCAATCAATCACTACAAGAGCTTATATCCATCCTCCACACTTGATTTTGCTGGGAAGGTAAACATCTGTTAGAAAATCTTCTGCAACTGCAGTAAGACACTGAATTTCAGCTTTCTTCCCTGTCTCTAAGATGATTTGCATCTGTAAAGATAAATAAGAAAATTGCACATTTCAACAGTAACAACTAAAAATAATGAACACAAATTGAGCACTTTAAATCTATATTCTAAATTGACTGAACTCCAAATACCTACATCAACCCAAGTCACAGTAAGAGAATTTGCTCTTCTTAGTGGTTTAAGATGATAATATATTAACTTTGTTTAACTGATATGCATATTTATGGTGTTGACAACCAATTCATTTGATATGATTTACTGCTGTTTGGCTATCCAGTCCCCTGAATCACTTTGACCATTGGTCTTGACTGAAATACAACCAGTTAGGTATGTGCGCACTTGTTATTTTATATAAAGTTAGGAATCCATTAGGATTAGTATCATGTTGGTCTGTAGTGAAGGAATACTACAATATGCTGCTTTTAACATAGGGCATTATGAGTAGAACATTGTCACAAACAATTATGTACTCAGCATATATCTGATAGGCTGTGCAGCTACACTGTTCAGTCTTTCAATAATTAAGCATTATAACTGGTAATTATATTATGGTTTGCTAGCCAACAACTGTGCAAGAAACCACATTTGACACAATTTCTTTCAGCTGGCCTTAAATCTATGCTTTCACTTCCATAGTCTACTTGCAATAACTGCTGCAGTAGCTATAGGCTATTGCCTCACATAAATCTATGCTTTCACTTCCATAGTCTACTTGCAATATCTGCTGCAGTAGCTATAGGCTATTGCCTCACATAAATCTATGCTTTCACTTCCATAGTCTACTTCGGTATCTGCTGCAGTAGCTATAGGCTATTGCCTCACATAAATCTATGCTTTCACTTCCATAGTCTACTTGCAATATCTGCTGCAGTAGTTATAGGCTATTGCCTCACATAAATCTATGCTTTCACTTCCATAGTCTACTTGTAATATCTGCTGCAGTAGCCGTAGGCTATTGCCTCACATAAATCTATGCTTTCACGTCCATAGTCTACTTGCAATATCTTCTGCAGTAGCTACAGGCTATTGCCTCACATAAATATATGCTTTCACTTCCATAGTCTACTTGCAATATTGCTGCAGTAGCTATAGGCTATTGCCTCACATAAATATATACTTTCACTTCCATAGTCTACTTGTAATATCTGCTGCAGTAGCCGTAGGCTATTGCCTCACATAAATATATGCTTTCACTTCCATAGTCTACTTGCAATATTGCTGCAGTAGCTATAGGCTATTGCCTCACATCAATCTGTGCTTTCACGTCCGTAGTCTACTTGCAATATCTGCTGCAGTAGTTATAGGCTATTGCCTCACATAAATCTATGCTTTCACTGCCATATTCTACTTGCAATATGTGTTGCAGTAGCTATAGGTTATTGCCTTACATAAATCTATGCTTTCACTTCCATAGTCTACTTGCAATATCTGCTGCAGTAGCTATAGGCTATTGCCTTACGTAAATCTATGCTTTCATTTCAAGTCTACTTGCAATATCTGCTGCAGTAGCTATCGGCTATTCCATCACATGATGCTATGATAATTTCCATTCAAGTAAGAAATCAAAATACCTCCTTCATCCACAGAGGTACACTTTGCCAGTATGGTCTATTCAACATGTCTTTAGCCTTATTGAGATCTGACTTCTCCAGGGGTAACAAAACCTCTTCAGGTACTCGGAGTCTCTTGATATCAGATGGTAGGACACCAAGCCACTTAATGGCAGGGACCGTCAAGTTAGGTGAATCATGTGACATGGCCTATTAAAGAAAGAAATAATTCAACCAATTTAACCCCATTTACTCCACAGATAAGGTGACTTACTCAGAGGTGCATGAACTGAATCTTGCAATAAATCTAATTAAAAATGAATTCAACTTTAACTGCACTTTCAATGATCAACTCACAACAAAAGACAAACTAGGACTGAGATAACATTCATCTTACATTCAGTCTAATGAAGAGACAACTGGACTGACAGATTTAATAACTAACCTTTGATCCAAACTTGTAGACACATAAAATGTCCAAACCTGAAAACAAAGATAAAGTTGACATGATAACAGTTCCTCATCACTCCTCTCCTAGAATATCTCATCATTTCTTTCTCAGATCTTTGCAACTCTTGCCTTGAATGATTCTGTATTCAAGCCACTAAAAATGACCAATAAGCTGGTGATGTCAAATTTAAACCAGTGATGCCTGTGTTTGTTTTCATCACATTCTAGTTAAAGATAATTAGTCTTGGTAAGGTATCACATAAACTCACATATTTCTGGCAATATCAGGCAAAATGACCAGCAATTATACATGTTTTTGTAAATCTGCAAAACCTTCCATTTATCCATTGAAACACTTATGGTAAATAGATAAACCCATGAGGAAAATAGCTACTACATTGATGTAAAAGAAGGCATAAGCCAAACGCAACATAACAATTATCTGATATGGTAGTAATGCTAATGATCAGTCAAACAGCTCAATAAAGTGAATTACTTGCATGTTTAAAGATACTAGAGTTTTAGTACCATGTAAGGTGGGTGCATTTTATGTGGCTTTGTTAACAAAAGAATAAATCTTGTAGTTTTCCTTTCTTATCTGTTTTAATTTATGCAGTTACAAACATCACCATATAAACATTTGTAAATACCACATTTAATCAGGTTATGAACTAGTTAACAAATAGATTGGTTTTTCAAAATCAGTGACATTGAATTATTTAGAAATTACTCAGATTAACTCTTGTTAATAGAACTATGAATAAGGTACCAACAGAACTACTATTACAACAAGTTATACATCCAGAGAGCAGCAAACAAACAAATCAATATTAATGTCTGCAGCTGATATTTATGGAATCTCTGACTATTATTAGCTTATCTCTCATTTCAATAGCAGTTCTAACAGTGCTGTTACTTTGATCTTGATGTTCTATACATTCAGTTAAACTGTGATGCAGGAGTTATGCATAAATTATGTTGGAATTCAGAAAACAATAGATTGAGAATAAAAATATCATCATGAAACCCATAAAACTATATGTACACACAATTTTGCTTTGGATGAAAATGGTGAATACATATTTTATTTTGTTCCTTCAAGATACCATCTTGAAAAAGTGTGAACATTTGATGTTTGCTCTTACCATGAGGATCAGCATCCATCAAACCTAAGACTGGAATGTGTAAAGAATCCCATAGTCTCTTCACCATTAACCTTGTATGTACATCTGGGTACCCTTTACCCTGCAATAGGAATCAACATGAACAAACATAGAAAACTAAGATCGGAATGTGTAAAGAATCCCATAGTCTCTTCACCATTAACCTTGTATGTACATCTGGGTACCCTTTACCCTGCAATAGGAATCAACATAAACAGACATATAAAACTAAGATTGGAATGTGTAAAGAATCCCATAGTCTCTTCACCATTAACCTTGTATGTACATCTGGGTACCCTTTACCCTGCAATAAGAATCAACATAAACAGACATATAAAACTAAGATTGGAATGTGTAAAGAATCCCATAGTCTCTTCACCATTAACCTTGTATGTACATCTGGGTACCCTTTACCCTGCAATAAAATCAACATTAACAGACATATAAAACTAAGATTGGAATGTGTAAAGAATCCCATAGTCTCTTCACCATTAACCTTGTATTGTGGGTTTTTATTGCATCAATTGCAAAGCTTTGGTCTTATTTTATTGTCACTGATACAATTATATATTACCTTATTACCTAGTCACCTTATCTAGTTTGTATTAATGAATGAGTATGGAATCAGCACATTCATCAAAGACCCAGCTTGAAATATGCCACGTTCCTTTCCATATATAGCAATGATAAAGTATAAGCATGACTTACTGTTACCAAAATACAGGGATGCAGTTTGGCAGTGATCTTCTCATCAAGAAGTTTTTGAAAGGTAGCATCTTTTTCAACAACCAGTATAAACTTGGCTTCAGAGGTTATCACTACATTATGAAATTAAGGAACTTGAAAACACTTTGTTGCCATGACATATACTTGTTACACTGGGAAGTCACTTGCGATATTAACAGCCCACTGAAACAGCATTTAATTTTATCAGGTGTGCTCCGAAGGCTCAAAATACTCACCAAAAACAATTTATTACTGTCAATTTACTATCTTCACACTGAAACCTTCACTCAATGAGAATGCAAATACTGCTAACTTTTGGGATAAAAACTATGGCATACAGTACATCTTAGTATTTGTCATATAAGGCCAACAACTACAACAAGGAAAGGAGTTAGCTTGGCACATCAGTGGTCTGAGCAGCTACAAATTCCATCTGATGTATTTTGCCCTCTGCTTAGTGTACATGGAGAAACTGTTATCCTTTGGCTTTTCTCCACAACTTGAATGATATAATGGAGTATGTGCATTGCATGAGAAATGAAGAATATGTTACTACTGCCATAACAACTTGGTTCAGGTCAGCAGGTAACATACAGTCTGCAAACAACCAACACCTTCACTGTTTTCATTTATTGCAGTGCCAAAACCAGTTTACCTTAAGTGATATAAGTTTGACATTTGTGGCATTTGTTTGCATTGAGTTCCTGTTTAAAAGCTATCATACAGTTTACAGGTCTACACAGCTGTGTTACTGACACCGAGACAACATCATCATAACCTTACAGATACTATAAGGACTTTTAAGTCCAATGATACTGTTGTACCATCCACAAATCTATATTGTCAACTATGATTAGTGTTGCAGCAAGCTGCAGTAATGCCTCCTTGTGTTACCATGCACTGCTTGTCAGGTAATATGATACTGTTGTACCATCCACAAATCTATATTGCTAACTATGATTAGTGTTGTAGCAAGCAGCAGTAATGCCTCCTTGTGTTACCATGCACTGCTTGTCAGGTAATATGATACTGTTGTACCATCCACAAATCTATATTGCCAACTATGATTAGTGTTGTAGCAAGCAGCAGTAATGCCTCCTTGTGTTACCATGCACTGCTTGTCAGGTAATATGATACTGTTGTACCATCCACAAATCTATATTGCCAACTATGATTAGTGTTGTAGCAAGCAGCAGTAATGCCTCCTTGTGTTACCATGCACTGCTTGTCAGGTAATATGATACTGTTGTACCATCCACAAATCTATATTGCCAACTATGATTAGTGTTGCAGCAAGCAGCAGTAATGCCTCCTTGTGTTACCATGCACTGCTTGTCAGGTAATATGATACTGTTGTACCATCCACAAATCTATATTGCCAACTATGATTAGTGTTGTAGCAAGCAGCAGTAATGCCTCCTTATGTTACCATGCACTGCTTGTCAGGTAAAAGGATACTTTGAATTTCTTCTACATGAGCTGGTATCAAAATACCCTGTGAAAAGAATTAAAAAAACATTAGCAACTAGGAGATGCTGAAAACTAATAGACTATGATAACAATTGTTCTGCTAACTGATAACTTCAGTGGGCAGAATGACATCCATCTTAAAAAAATAAGTCTCAAAAGCAGAGCTACAATGCATGGTGTTGATACATAGCAAGTATAATATATGCTGCCAGAGAGGATTTTCCTAAAGTACTGTACTTCTCTGTGATGTTAGAAACAAATACGTCGAGTGGTGTGCTGATGATATTGGAACTGATGTTACTCTGAAAGTCAAGCAGTTGTTATTAATAAAGCTATTATATAGACTTTGAAATTAATTCATGAATGAATTCTTCATGTTGTTACCGAATAAATTATTATACAAGATAAAGCTACAACTTCTGTGCACTTAGCTTTCAATTTTACTTACTGTAAGAGATGGGCAGTAATTTCAATAGATACAAATATATTTGTACAATATTATTACCTTTAACTCTTCAATAGCTTTCAACTACCATACTTGAAGAAACTAAAATTTAAGCTATAATGTTTATATATTTACTGGGACAGAAAACGGTAAATACCAACATGTTATGTAAAAATCAAATTAAAGTACAAGGAAGATGATCACAGGCTAATTAATGAAGAAAGGTACTCACTGATTTGGCTGAAGTACAATCAATGAATCTTCCGTCAACTTCTATATAAGTAAGATTACCAGCTATGCAGCCTTTAGATGTAGCAAGCTAATAAAAATAGTCAATGAAAATATATATTTAATGTGCCAAACCTTTCAAACACTGTTAAGATATTAGCAGACAGAAATGGTTTTGACATGAGAGACATTATGATTGATCCTTCCTCGTTTAGTACAGATATATTGCACCTTAATCTCATCATGTATACGAATTGCCCAGCTGTTAACAGCTCTATCATTGTGTAGAATACAAATATCTTATTTAATACACTCCCACAACATCATACAAAGCATATCAATTAAATTTTGCGTACAGTATATCATGAACTACAATACTTTACCTATGTTACCTTTCCTGCAGTACATGCACATAACATAACAAGGCAGATTCACAACCACCATTAAACATTTGAATTTCAAATGGACAACAGTAATGTGCCATCTTCATCTATTCCATGTGCGATCTTCTGCTGCTATTTAATCACCACTGCGACTGAAATTTTTATCAAGTTTGTCTACAAAATACACTTAATATTCAACTGATTAGTACCACATAACTCAATAAGTGAATGTTATTTGGCATCTACATGTAGTGCATCGAACAGGAAGCCATGTTTTGGTTGTACATTTGTCCCTTTCGGCGTTCGTTGCTGTACATGAACATGCTCTATACATTATAATTGACAAGACACATTAAAGCTCTGTAGTTTCAAATGTAGAGTTTATAACAGTGGCGGAGCTAGGGGTATTGGTCGGGGGGGGGGGCGAGAATGATCTGCAGGGGCGCTTTCGACACTATCTAAGCGGAGCGCCACCATTGGTTGGCGCGGAGCGTACAGAAATTTTTTGAGTAAAGATACACTCTAGATCGCCGGAAATGACCCTTTCCGGGCCTTGCTAATTTGCAGATAAACGAAGAATAAATAGGTGTTATCGCCATTTTGTCAGAAAATTACACCAACAAAATGTGACAAATGTCAATAGGTAGATGAGAGCGCAATAAAAAAGTCAATAATCGCAAATAAGTAAAAAGTGTAAAAAGCTGAAAAGGGCGCCAGCAGTCCATTTGAGTCCGTCAGGGGGGGCATCCGCCCCCCCTGACTGTATGGACGCTCCAATACTGGTTTATAACCGAAGATGCCGTTTTTAAAACATGGTTGAGGGAAACCACCTGAAGGTGCTGCACCGTCCTTCATTTTGTTTTTGTAGTTTTGACATCTCGAACAATCTCGAACAATCTCGAACATGCTAAGTGAGAGAAGATATAATAAACAACTTGGCCACCAGAACAAGCAGTGGTAGTAAGTGGCACTCTCTCCTGCTTATTTATTGCCTGCGTATCCTCACATACATATCTTAACTTACCACATGTAAACTGTTCCTGGGGACTTTTAGCATACAGCTTACATCATCAACAATCTTATCCAAGGTTCCTTGGTTGGAGTAGGCTGCTGGATCATTATAGTAGAGATCCCTACAAAACACAAGAACACACAACTATGACATCAACGTCACATTATTAAAGTACCCTCAACCAAAAAATGATGTATGAATTTAACAATCCTGAGTGTTCCGCCAGTGGTGTTTGTCTGTGACCTAATGTGACCTACTGTATTGACTTTTGGGCATTGTTTGAGTCATCACTATTCTTTTTGATGCTTGGATGTTGAAGAGGATGAAACAAACTACTGATGGTCTAAAAAAATCTGGAGGATTGCAGGTGATTTAAGGTATTTAAGAAAATCTTGGGTGAAGCAAGAAGATTCCACAGCGACAGCTGGCTGGTGGGTTGGGGAGCACTACGATACACTTTGAGCTCTTCTAGCTAAAAATCTAAACGGTCATGGTGGCAAAGGTTGAATGTGTTGAGATAGTCCAAGCCATCGGCTATCATATGGTGGGTAGAACATGTCAGTTAAAAACTTCTATGCTCTACCGCCTTGAAATTCACAAGTTTAGTGTGTAAGTCAATGGGAGCTGTTTATTGTGGTGCAACACCTTTACTGCCCAATCACAGCTCAGAGAGTGAGAGCAAACACTGTGAGAAACTAGCTAACCTGTTTATATTGGTCTCAAGTTACCAGACAAAAAGGCTGTTTGTAGAGATTTCAGGTAATTCAGAGTTTACCTGTTAACTCCACCAGAGAAGTGAGTATTATTGATGTAGTTTATAAGTTCATGAGTAGTAGGATTAATAGCATGAAGAGTTTTAAACATTGTCGTAGAAAATATCATCACATATTCTAAAAATGGTCCTATTAAATACATTTTCCATTTCTATTTTACATAAGGCTTTGAATAAGTTTCCTTAAATAGACTCACCTCTTGGTGCAGAATGTGTTAGTTTGTATCAACTTGTAACACACAGCCAATGTTTTGAGGGTTAATGCTGCGAATGAAAAAATAGAAAAGTAAACAAGACAATGGAAAAAATCTAGTTCCACATTATCAGTAAAAACTTTTCAGTTACCCAGTTGTGGGGATGTTTCATAATTTGACCTCTATTTAAGACTGACCCTCTGTTTTACTATGTTGACCTCATATGGCCTTCAAACCCACCAAAACAATCGACTTCTCGTCCACAGTGAATGAAATTTGATCAGGCTGTTCATAAGTAGCCACTGAGTTAATAGTATTCCAGATTTGACTCTGTTGACCTAATGGGTACTAATGGGTACTGAACATGGTAATGGTTTTGTACTCACTAACAAAAAAACAATAATACCAAGTGAAAAACTTATCCAAATTGTGCATCACTACTCTTTAGTTATGAGGTTAATTATATAATTATCATGAACACACTGATTCCTTTAGCCTCCTGCAGGAATCAGCATTATGGATTGACTAACTGTATAAATGATACTACCATAGTATTTACATACCACTAGCTCTGTGTATGTTTTGAAGCCAAAAACTACTGAATGCTTTTGTCTATAGAAGCCTGGATTTGCACTAAACATCATGTTATGTAGTTCAATATTATAAGCAACACTTAATATGGCAAGTTCAAAATAAATCAACAAGGAACATTATGCTAACTTCAACAGTAAATGACTACAACTTACAAAATGTAATGTATTAAAGGGCTTTCTGGTCACTTCGCCCAACAACCATTTCGCCCAACCAGCCTGGTCATTTCGCCCAACCAGCCTGGTCATTTCGCCCAACCAGCCTGGTCATTTCGCCCAACCAGCATGGTCATTTCGCACAACCTTGTTGGTCATTTCCCCAACCATTTTTTTACTCATATTCAGTCAGAATAATATTACTTTTTCTATTTCACTAGTTCAATTTGATTTATTTTGGGTGATATTACTTCGTGGTAGGTAAATAAAGTGATGTCCGTTCGATATGGATCGGAGTCTGAGCAGTTATTTCGGGTATAATTGGAGGATTACACTACTTTGAAAGTTATTTAATTATACAGACAAAGGGGAATCGGTGTGGAATAATATCACCTTTTCTATTTCAGTAGTTCAATTTGATTTATTTTGGGTTATAGTATTACACTACTTTAGGCGGTTACGCATACAATGGAAGCTAAAAAATAAAACGTCCGTAATATTGAAGTATTATAATTAATCAATGTAACCACTGTATCAATGTAACCACGACTTCAACTTTCCTTAATATTCGTATGTTCGTATCCTGTAACGTTAACAATTCCCGAACGTTTCCTTATTGAAGTATAATATTTAATCAAGGTTGGGCGAAATGACCAGGCTGGTTGGGCGAAATGACCAGGCTGGTTGGGCGAAATGGTAAGGTTGGGCGAAATGTCAATTGGGCGAAATGGTTGTTGGGCGAAGTGACCAGCAAGCTTCCATTAAAGGTAGCGCTTGCTTTACATTTTGAAATGTTTTGTGCCTTTTTCTTTATATTACAAACAAGTCACATAATGGAGGTTTTTTTATGTTTTAGTTTTCAGTTTCATTGTAAGGTGACATCAAGTGGATCATTTCATTTAGAAAGCTATTATTTATAATTGAGTACCAAATTTTATTCGTGATGTTGTAGAATTAAATCTTGTTTCTGACAAAGATGCATTTTCTTTCATTTCCAATCCAACTCCTTCTGTAAAACTGAAAAGAAAATATTGATCAGTGTGTAATTGAAATCAAAACTTGTGGTGATCTAAATTAAACAATGAAATCAACTGATTGCCCTATTTGTATGGGTTTCCCTCTGCGAGGCTCATTTTTATTTCCAGAGCAATGGTCGATATAAGCAATGCTTTTTGCTGCCCAACAGCCCTGACAATTATATGTAAAGCAGGGTAAATGTTTAAGGTTGTTTTTGGCTGTTCGATCAACAAATTTGTTTGTCCCAAAACATTACACAAGATAGCAAAGAGTGACCAATATTTACACTACAGGAGAGATGATTTGGCCGGGTATTTACAAAGTAATCCAAATTTGATGCAAACAGCTAGTCATCCACCAGAGGACCATTAAAGTTGATTTTGGTTGTCCAATTAGAACTATGTTTGTCATGGACGCTGTTAACATTTGATCATGCAAAGTAGGTTAGGCACTGATGGGATAGCTGTCATTGACTATGTTGTTTATATTTTGTTTGTAAATTATCTTTTTTTTTCAAGACATAACTTGAAGCATGTTTGATCATCATTGATGTAAGAAAACTGTAGTTCAAGAGTTCTTGATGATGAGGGAAGAAGCGCTAGAAATGCAACCAGCAGCTCCAATGCTGGCATGCAAACATTATGCCCGATCATTTGTATGAAGAGAGGGAAATCCCCAAATGAAATGCCTTTCGGTAAGGTTACCTTATATTGCCCCAAAGACCTCTATTAGTTGAAGATAAAACTGGTGAGTGTCCTTGTGAAATGCTTCGTATCATGTCTTCTATCAGCTCTTCAATACGTCTTAAAACTTCAGCACTTCAAGAAAGTAATGGATATTAAAATAGGTAACACTAACAGAAGAAAGGGTCCATTCTTGGGAGACACTCAGTGTAGGCAAACCAATGTCCAACCTGGGTCAATTCATCATAAAACTTCAGTACTACAAGAAAATGAATATACTTAATTTACTAAATATCTACAAGAAATTGAAGAAAATTTTGAATGGCTACTTGCATAAGCAAAACTGCACTTATTAAACAAAGGTGCAGCTATGCAACCAACATAATATCATTGGACCTTTACAGCATTATTTGTTCTGTTAACATATAATACTTCACCTGGAGTGAGTTCTAACAAGCTTTTTGAGCTAGGTGAATGCCAAATTCAATAATAAGTACTAAAGGAAATAAAATTGATATTTTATCATTTAATATTATCTTTTTCATTACTGCAATGTCAATAGGAATAAAATATACAAGCATGCTTCAAAAAGACTATGCACAATAGATATTGAATATGTTTTTATAACAATACAGAATTTAATGACCCTTGTATTTCAGATTTTACCTATAATATTTGAAATTTCTCTGGAATTGTGCATCAAGCATATTTGGCTGAAATGCTGACAGAAATGTGGACCCATTAAATTATGCTCTTCTGGGGGCAAGAAACTTGTTCCATTCTTATTTCCCTTGGCAGTATCTTACATAACAATTTTGAAACTTTTGTAAAATTGTTTGGGTATTTGATGACCAATTTAATACCAGCTCTTACAGCTTGCATTGTCTATAAACAACTTTAAATCAAAATGTATTTTTTATTTTACTCAAGCCTGATTTTAATTAAACTTGGCATCAATATTCTTTTTTTTTCATGGCTTGGATATGTGTATTTCTTTCCAATTTGCTGAGATTTTTAACGAGCAAGAATTTGATGTTCATTTAACTAATTCCTTGGCTTTTATCCCTCCTGCTATTGTTGGCCTTAGTGATGTACCCTAGCATATTAAGATTATAGTGAGGGTTTTGACCTAGGCTGGTTTTTGGAACACTTCAATTAGGCCTACAAGTAACAATGTTATGAATGCCATAAAATGTATCAAGGCCCATTTTAAATTAGAACCTACTTGAGACTTTTAGGCCATGGAAATGAAAGATATTCTTTCCACTGCTTCAAGCTCCATGGCTCCCACCAAAATGTTCATAATTTACAATGACTTACATTATTTACATCATCATACAACTGCAAGTTACAAATCATCACACAGCAGTAGAAGAGTATATTACGTGTTTATCAAAGTTAATATCCACATGTAGTAACTTAGCGACCAAAACTGATCAGTGAGTGGGTGTGACAGTTGATACGGCTTTGTCCAAGTGCCTTTTCCAGACTGCCCACAGCTTTATCAGTACTAGCACTGGCAGTAACTTTACTGTTACTTTGCAATGAAATCATGGAAGCTGACTAGGTTACTGTATAAAATACCTGATAGTTAAAATGACGGGGAAAAAAGAAGGTCTTAGACCTAGGGGGGCCATTTTTAAAACAAGCATATTGCTATCTAGCCTACTGTATACCTAGCACAAGACTGACTAGGCCTAGCCTTCCTGATATCAACAGTATTACTTAGTTAGGGGTGGCAGAAGTGGCAGGGGTTGGCTTTGGCCAGTATTTCACAAACTTTTGATCCCTGTGAAATGGATGAGAAAAAAGTCGCATGAAGTCTCATCATGCAGCCTGCCACTGCAGGCACTGAATGTCTGAAAAATGTTAGTTTCTACTACTAGTTTAGTTTAGTAGAAAAAGGATCAGCAGTAACTATCTGCTTAAAGTGCTTGTCCAAAGCATTCTTAAACCCATTCACACTACTTGCTAGTAGCATGGACACTTCGAATTTCAGACACCTAAGCCTTAAATCACCCCAAAACTATATCTTCTGGTATAAATCACCTGAAAATGTACTTGATATGGTGGGAGAAGTGTGTTATATTAAGATACACGGCCAAACTTTCTTTCCTGCAAACTGTTTTCACGTTGTAAAAAAGAAGATTCTTCGTGATTGTGGAACTGGTATTTCTTTGCTAGAGTTTTGCGAAATTCGGACACTCGTTCCCACAGTGTGGCGCTGGTGATAAAATTGGTGGCGCAGTTGCTCTTTCAGTAATTATAACAGACTTCATATATCTCTGTCATTTTATTGACAAATATGTAAGTATTTACTTGCACACGGGTCATTTTGGAGAGAAAATAACTGTAGCTTTGTACTTTTTGGTGAAATTTGGCTCTTCCTGTAGGTTGTCATGGTGAAATCGTGTATTTCTTAGGGGTGTCCGAAATTCGCAGTGTTCCGAATTTCGCAATACTGACTATACAACTTTATCAGGCAAAACGTTCCACTCATTCCCAACCCTATGAGAAAAAAGTTATGCTGAATATCAATCCTACTTTGTAACTTTTGGAGTTTAAGACAATGACCTCTGGTACAACTACAATTTCTAGTATGCTGTTAGCAAACTGATCAGTGAAGTATATCTTGTCAAAACCATACACAATCTTGAAAACCCTAATCAAGTCACCACATAACCCCCTAAGATGTTTTAAATGACTACCCTACTGCCAACTATAATTAGCTTATGAAGATTACTGGTTGCAATCTCTTGGAATTTTTCAATGCAAATATTTAGTTTCAAGTTGTTGGCCTAACGGTCAATTCCCCACCCTCATTCCCTGCCAGGCTAGGGTGTCCCATGTTTAGCTTAGAAGTAAGGCATAACATTAGGCCTCAGTTAGGCTTAACGTTAGACATAAGGTCTAGCCTAGATTCAAGTGAGGCCTTTGAAGCATTTGTAAGTGGTAACTTACTTAAGCCTATGTTAAGCGTCACTAAATTACTATGCATAACGTTAGCTAGCCCTGGCCTAACTTAGGGCTGTAGTATAAGGTTAAGTTAGGCTAAGTCCTCGAACTGAACCTTTCCATATTTCTAACGGTACGTGATGGTTCTCCTTTGGTCAATCGCATGGATGTTCCCTTCTCCGCGTTTTCGTCGACTATGAGAGATTTCTTCAACTCGTTTATTTGTTCCCACATTTCGCTTTTACTTTCCTGTTTACCGAATTTAACCTACTAGTTCGGCCTTCACGATTAATGCTAAACTCAATGCACTGGCAATTAAGGTTTAATGTTCGCGTTAGGTCCAACGTAACGTCATGGCCTGACCTGTAAATTTAGTATCGGACACCTTACCACACACATTTTGCAATAATAATGATAACACCACATTTATATAAGTGCTCTAATCAGTCAATACCTGTTCTAAAGCCTTTACAATATGGAAGCGCTTAGTGACTCTAGTGACTCCGACAGTGTCTGGCTAAAAGTTAAGTTCCGTAGCCAATCAGAGTTTCTCAAACTGGCAGTGTTGTTTCTTAACATAAGCCTACTAAACTGGTGGCGAAGGAAAAGTTTCAGCCCACTTTACGGCCCCTAGTGCTGTAACTTGGAGCCAGTGGTATGATATACGCGGCCATTTTGTTTTCATGCAATAAATATTCTTATATATTAGCTAACCAAGTCAAACTTCCTCGTTGTTTGGAGTCGGTCGTGGAAAATCTTCAAACCTGCGACTTGGCAAAATATCTAGCGCCACAGAATGACGGAAACTCTAATGTAGGTCTACTCTTTTTTTCTTAAAGGAGGAGGCGAATTTTATTACCACCCCGAAATCTGCTGAGAAAACGGACAAAAGCACGAGATACACTCTTAAACCTTTTTCGAGTATTTTCCCTTTCCGGGCATGGGCGGCTATCATGGGGGGGGGGGGGGGGGGGNNTATATGATACCCCCCCCCCCCAATATTTGGTGGAATAGTTTTTCGTGGCTATTAATAGAAAATAATGTGTAGATTATTTATCCAAATCATACTAGGCGGCGGCTAAAACTTCATCCAACACATGCTGCATGAGGTAAATTACACTTCGTGGTCGTTTCTGTGATCTGTGACCGTATAAGTTGGAAACAATCTTCATGATAATTGCATGTGATCCATGGCCTACATTTTATCTGAACTGAAAACTCTACAAAAGGCCCTGTATTGGGTCCTCACACGACGACAAAAACATTTTCGGGAACAACTTTAGTTCACCACCATTCAAACGGTATATTCACATTTCAGCAGATTTGGACAAACGCTCTAGAAATTAGAGTAGTTTTTTAAATTTTCCGAAAACGATCTCTCGTGACCTCAAATGTATAAAATATGTTCGCATGCATGAAAACTTAACTTACACAAACCACTGATGAAATTTCAGACGAATCGAGTGCAAAAAGGACGAAATAGCAGTAATTCAAACACGATGTCAAATAGTGACAGAATTTCAGCAGTATCGCTATATAGCTCTCAGCTGAAAGCTTTGTCGAGCTACAAAGGAGGAGAGGAATTAATACCCACCCACCACTAAGTCACGCCACCCAGGGGCGTAGCGAGCGGGGGGTGTGGGGTGTCACACCCCCCCCCCCTTAATTTGGTCGCTGTCGGCAAATTTTGGGTCTGTCGGCAAAAGGAGAAAAAGTGAAGAGAGCGGAAGGGGAAGAAAGAAGGAAAGCTGAATAGAGAAAAGGAGAACGGGAGCTTCTTTATCGGTTATTTCGATTTTCCAGTTCTTCATCTGATAAACTCATTCACCAATCCAATCACCCGACGCCTGCAAGTTAAAAACCTCTCGGCAAATAACTGATAATGTCACGGCCGTCAGTTTAGCTACTGTAGCCAGGCTCAGCTAGACGAGTGCCAGAATCGTCGGCAACTCAGTGAAAGAAATGGAATTAAAGGCTTCCGTATAGGCCGCAGCCCACAAGTCGTGCTATCGTGTGACAACGTGTTTTGTATAATCTACTTTCCAATATAAGGTACCGGTATGCAATTTTTCTTCGTTATCCAAATAATTCTTCTCCTGCCGACTGCCATAAAAATAATATCGAAATGGAAATTCTACGGTGCCAACTTTGACTTAAAATATGCACCAGATTGCATCTAAGGTCGTTTCAAAACTAAAAATTTTCCAAAGGGGAGGGGGACACCCCCTCCCCTTAGACCCCTCCCCCATTTCAGTCACCACTTCCAGATCCGTCGGCAAATCAAATTCTCCACACCCCCCCAAACAAAAAAACCTTCGCTACGCCCCTGACGCCACCCCTTATAACGCTACGATGGAAACTAAAAATATGTGTGCGTATAACTTCTGCGGAGTCCGGTAATTTCATTATTCCTCTTCCAAACATGCATGTTTCTGATTGAACATCTCTAGGAGAAAATACGAAAGTATCTTAAAATATGACTCACCTTTCGGGAACTTCGCTTCCTGGAACGGTAACAGGGCTCTAAGTTTAATTTAAAGAAATTTCCGCGTAAGTCCTCATTTTGACAGGCCCATTAGTTCTTCAAAATCACGAGGTAGCAACAGAAAGCGCTTTATCTTCGAGGAACTTTGGCAATGGACCCCCACCGCATCTCTGGCCATGGACCCCCACCGCATCTCTGGCCAGCCAATAACAATATGCCCATAGCCCAAACACCCTCTTACCCTTCTGATGATGTTAACACTTTAAGCAAGGTAATTTTTAATCCTCTTCCGTCTTTCCTCTTGCTGATGAATTTAGGGGGGGGCAATGGAAAGAAGCCACCACCAGCCTCATTGTGCTATGATATGGCAAACTAAACGTATCTATTAGAAGTAGTCGGCGAGGTGACGAATCCTACGATAACTTTAAGGAATACATCAATTTATTTACACACATCCAGGCGTTATTGCACGGGCAGCCAACAAACGGGTCAGATTCGAGATTTGTTATGATTGAACACTCATTTACAGATAGTAGGTACATCTAGAGAGTAGGTAAAAGTGTCACGGCCCATGGACGGCATACAATATTAATTGATGCCCTTCACTTTGTGATCTTGAAACCTGCTCTTGTATTTTACCCCATCACATATTGCTATTCAGTGATCCTAGTTTCATTCCATAACATAAAATCAATGTCATGCCATGTGTTTAGTGTTCTGTTCCTGTTCATTGTCATTTTCAGCTATTGCCAAATAATGCTGGTAGTCCTGCTCACAATTTAACTTTAGGTGAGCCTCTTGTGCTTTGTTTGTTTTGATGATTATTTATGGTATGTAGACAACTATAGACTAGAGAGCCTGAAGGATTTGTGATTTCTTGCCGTATAATTTGCTCAATATTCAACTAAAATATTTGACTGATGCAGACCAAGTGAATTAAATTTGTCCAAGAATTATGTCAGAACCAGAAATTTTCAGATCTTACTTGTAGCACTTTCTCATGGGTATCAATCAAATAATTCACTTGTAAGGAATTAACAATATAGAAGTTTTATGCCAACATGTACCAATAGCCAGAGAAAAGTCTTCCTTTGTGAAATATAGATACATGGATGTTTGAGCAAATGGACATTTACTTTTACCTATGTTGAGCTAGCAAATCAGCTCTGCCACCATACCACACCATTAATTATTGTTATTAATGAATGAGAGTTTTATGACATTGTTTATACACTGTGAAATATTTACTTAATGGCAAAGCCATCAAGTATATACCACAGAGAATAAGGCCAATTTTGAGACCATTTGAGATAAGTTGTTAAACCACCACTTGAGTGTGTGCAAGGCATCCAACACAACTAGATAATCCAGTCTTTGAAGTAGATTCCATTTCTTGGCTGACTGTATGTATAGTTAAAGATTACTTCAGACCTATTGTTTATGCACCAACTAGACTGGACTAGTTGACCAAACTATGTACACCAATAGTATCGGAGATCCCACAGGTTAATTGTAGTTTTATTTTTGGCATTATCATATACAATGATCTCAGACTTTCACCTGTTTACCTCACATGACCTTTGACCTCTTCAGAGAACACTAGGGTCGATGTAGACTTACCATGTAAGAAGTTCATCCAAATTTTTCTTTTGGTGTTATAATGTTTACAAGCATTTTAGACTTTGACAACCATTTGACCTCAAATACCTTCCCCAACAATAAAAACAGCCAAGAGTTTTCTAATGGGTACCTGCAAACCAAGTATGATATTCACAAGCATGGGCGTCAATCCAGGGGGGGGGACGGGGGGACACGCCCCCCCCCCACATTTCGATGGGTGGGGGACACAATATCAAATGTCCCCCCCCCCCCACACACATTTGGAAAATAGTAGTGTCGTGGCTCTATTTGGTTAGGGCTTACACATCTCAGGATTCATATCATCGAATATCACTCAATATTGCTGAATGGATAATTCCACCCAGATCTCGTGAGTTGGTACCCTGAGCTCTCCGATAATCTTAAGCTTAGTCTGCCTTTCTTTCGAGGCCAGTTCCAGTCGTCGTCGGTTGAAGGGTATAGACAAATATTCAAGTCGATGAATCCAGCGGTACGGGCTATGTTTCGTGAAGTCGAAGCTCTCTTGCGGTTGCTCCTCGTCTCCTCCACCAGTTCGACGGAAGCCGAGAGATCTTTTAGTGCTTTGAGGCGTTTGAAGACATGGCTACGGAGCACCATGACTC
>JAIPMN010019166.1:0-13618 GCA_020650975.1 Apostichopus californicus
AATAAAAT
Source organism: Apostichopus californicus (assembly GCA_020650975.1). Lineage (NCBI taxonomy): Eukaryota > Metazoa > Echinodermata > Holothuroidea > Aspidochirotida > Stichopodidae > Apostichopus > Apostichopus californicus. Next base: position 9 of record JAIPMN010019166.1, read on the forward strand.
ATATAATACATAGGACCCTATCTTAGACGATACCACTGTTGAAAGACTATTCTATTCTATTCTCTTTCATAATACATAAAACCGCAGATAACAAACCAATCACTGAGAAGTAATATGTCACGTGCCCATAATAAACCATAGACATCGAATGATAATTAACAAATGAGCAGGGAACATGTGCAAAAGTTCCCTACAAACAAGTTTTGGAGCGTGTGCAAAAAAGGTCTGCAAAACTGTGTTTCAGCCCGATTTGGCCCGATTTGGACATAAATCGGTGAAAAAGTCATAGAATGAGATACAATTCTGGAATAAAAAATAGTAACTTTTTTTGGTCTATATGATATATATTCTTGCTCTGGAAATTCCAGAGAAAAAGAACTTTGTATGAAGACGCTGAAAATTGTTTAAGAGAAGAGAGAGTCCCACTTACTGTTACAATATCTCTATACATGTAATGTATTGAGATAAAAATTGCCGGTTAATATTCAAACAGTTCTCAACGTCTGTTCAGAAATAACAATATTCCTGAAAGTTATACAGGAATCATGATTTTTCCTACCACAGATCAAGTAAGAAAGCCAAATTGATCATTTCCCGGGCTAGAACAGTATACTGTTCTTGCAAGTATACGGGCTATTCGTGCACGTGTTACATTACGGAACTGAGTTGGTACTCAGTTGTATACTGCACTGAGACATTGCACATTGTCACTGCCCTTGGAATTCCCCAAGTATACAGCTTCACGGGCACTGTTCAAAACAACACTTCAAACGTTTTTGCACGTTGTTCTCATTTAGTATGCGTGACCATTAAATCCCCCAAAAAAGGAATTCACATTTTGCCTGTACGCGGGAAATCATTGGTACAGCAAACTGTCGTCTGATGATTTGCATGCTACAGTAGTGTACAACATTCTTTAAAATGTGCGTGAAACACTTGTTCTTAGTTAAACCATGGAGGGAAAAAACAGAAATCGCCAAGAAACGATCGGCAGTGGAACGTCTCTACAAAGCGAAACAGCAAACAGTATCCAATGCACCGAGTCTTGTCTCGACATGTTTTTCGAACAGTACTCTATAAATCAGTGCAACGTTTCCTAGCCTAATCTGCCTAAAGTCCACACAAAATGCGAGGCCTAATGTTACTACTAAAAATGATATGTTACCCCGAAAGGATAAGGCACGAAGTTTCCTTCTTGCTTTTTATTACTTCTGGTAACCAGAACATATCGGGGCATAAAATAAACACGTATAAAAAAGGTTTTGCCCTTCAACACGAAACTATTCTCGTTTAAAACTTTCTTTCAAAGTCGTGAACTTCGTACTCGTACACTGGCCTAATGTGCCTAAACTCCACACAAAACGCAAGGCCTAATGTTACTACAAAAAATGGTCTGTTAGTGTTACTCCGAAAGGATAAGGCACGAAGTTTCCTTCTTGCTTTTTATTACTTCTGGTAACCAGAACATATCGGGGAATAAAATAAACACGTATAAAAAGGTTTTGCCCTTCAACACGAAACTACTTTCGTTTAAAATTTTCTTTCAGTCAAAGTTCGTAAACTTCGTACTTGTAGGCCTACACTGGATGTTTACAATAAACAATTGTGATGCATATAACGTGTGTTGGTTACAACTTACAAGTGGTCGGTTTACGCTATGAATGGTATCGATCGGTTCACCCCCATTTTGTCGGTGGTGAATAGCGAGCGAGGGGAATTTGCGTTCCTTTATTTGGAGTGCAGGGAAAGTAGCGTTCCTTTATTTGGAGCGGGGTTAATTACAGTTAAGCTGCGTTTTGCACTGAATCGCGCTAATCTTTACCAAGTTACTTATTGGCGGTACTGTACCTTGCGATTGATTGTTATGATATATTTTAAAACAAATTCAATGTAGGAGTGGGAGAACTTTTTATTCTTGTCAGAAGAAGTTGTGTTTTTAAAAAAAATAAAACAAAGATGTTCATTGAAAAATGTGTTTTATTATGTGTTCCGTTGACCTAGTTTGCTGGACGCAAGCAATTTGAAGATTTTGAGTCCCTGGCCAAAGCATTGCGTCCCGGACTGCGTTCGTTTATCTACATTACTACACCACCACCCATGCACAACTTTCCATAAATATGGCTTCAAATGCCAGAAATTCGCTGTCAAAGTATTCCCTAGAGACGTCTCGAGCTGCCACTCGTTAAAAAAGCAAAGCTGCCCACCGCAGTTCATCTGACGTCATCAAAGAAACCATTTCAGCCAAAGCCGACTCCCCGCTGTTTACCGATACAACGTTATACAGTTTACTACATGTAACCACAACACTCTTCTAATCAATTGAAAATGTCTTCTTCCGATTCCGAGGAAATCTCTCAGGACATTCGTAAGCTTTGACGAAAATTATTTTCTTGAGGAAGAAGACGAGGAAATAGTTTTCGAGGGTGATGAAGATAATATCGGTGTTTTTTCCTATCAATTGAGCCCCTTGCAGAAGAATTGTAAAACGATCCAGATGGCCGAGAGGCGTCGCTGCCGATCGAAGTCCCCGAGCAGAACGGTTGGACTACCCTGAACCGAAACTGGTCGGTTGAGCATAAACAAAACCACCGTTATTAAGACCATCATATGATTTAAATTATCTCAAATGTCGATAATCCTGCTACTTAACTTCGTAGCGAAGCTTCTAGATTTTTGTGTCTTACAGTGCAAGGAAAATGTGACATTCTGTACAGTGCAACCCTATAGAACTAGTAGTGGTAACATGGGGTCTAGACCTAACTAATAGACGTTGTATAACAAGCTAGCCCATGTAATTGTATCATCCAACTGTTACGTAAAATCACAACACAATGCCAGTTTTACCACCCAAAACAACTTGCAGATCTAGTATTGATTGTTCTAAAACCAACTGGCTTTAAAATTTGTGCGAAATATTAGGTAACCATAAAAAAAATCGTCATTTGCTGTATCAAGGAGGCCTATGCTATGGTCATAACAAGTAATTTGGCAACAGTATAGGCCTACAGGTAGTGTTCAAACGATTATGCATAACAGAAAATACCGATTACCGATTATTTTTTTCATAATCGTACCGATTCCGAATCCGATTATTTGAAAATGGGAAAATATCCCGTTTATACAAAATCGGCAATAAAGTTTGTGATAGAAACAATTATTGTTGTGATTTTCCTGTTTCCTTTTGCTTTCGTTGTAATACAAGGCTCTTAGGTATCCTTTTGTATGTACCAAATTACCTCTGGAGTTTCTCGGAAAGATTTTTTTTTTTTTACAAATTTCCAAAATACGAAAATATGACATCCTACCTAGTCAGCACTGTGCTAAGCGAATGGCCTAACCATCTCGACGTGTATGTCACCTGTTAATGGCTTGAAATGGGCTAAGAATAGTTACTCAAAATATCCATCTCAAAAGCATCTCAGACAAACCATCCATCTTCAATCTTGACCAAAGTGTAAATTTTAATTACATATTGCCTACATTCCGACATTATTTTGTACTTATTTTCAGTATTATACTGTTTATGAACAAATAGAAATGTTACGAACTTGAATTTAAACATACCTATTCATTTTCTATTTAACTCCATTCAAGTTCAATTAGAAAAGGTATGCTCAGGCCAATCAAACTGAAAAGCAAATTGTTTAAAATTACTCTAGAATGTTACCAGATTGATGTAAAGAAATAATAACAACTAGAAACTACTCCAATATAAAATGCAACATTCCCTCTTTAAGACATAGCACATACCTTCCAAACAAATGCTGATTTCCAGCAAATTGAAAGTTGTAAACTAAGCTACGCATTTTTTTTTTGCAAACCGATGGTTAGGCTACATTTCCCATTGACTTAGTGTGGTAATTGTTAGGCTAACATGTGGTCGAAGGTTGCAGTATTTCATGGATATTTTAGTTCTAGCTAACTGCGTCACAATTTCAGCGAATAAAGAGATGCTTAGACTAGATTTTTCCGTTGACTACGTGTGGTGTTCGGGTACCATGCGCGACGATAGCAGCAAGGAAAGTATGTAAAAAAGCTACGCAAAGTGTTGTTTTTTTTGCAAACCGATGGTTGGGCTACATTTCCCATTGACTTAGTGTGGTTGTTAGGCTAACATGTGGTCGAAGATTGCAGTTTCCATGGATATTTTTAATTTTTATTTACGACACAACTAGAGCGAATAAACAGATGGCTAGGTTAGATTTCCATGTTGACTTAGTGTGAAGTAAGGCTACCATGTAGTCGGAGATTTGTGGGGATTTTAGGTTATTGTCGCTGGTACTGAAATTGCTTCGTAATTTGCCAGTGACTGTGCCTGAAGTTCCCGGTGATTGTGCGCGACCCTCCCGAACTGCTTGAAATTTGAAGCGGGATTGTGAGAACTGTTTGCGCGATTCGCGCTGCAACTGCAAACCCTAGCTTAAGCAAACTCATGTCACAATTAATTTTACACAGACACCTGATATAACGAAGGCGATTTTCTTATAGTTCTCTTTTCTTTTTCGCACTCGTAATTGTGCTTTAGGAGGGCTTAGCACTTGCGAGGGCGAATCGCCGTCGCCCGCTTATTTCCGACCCTGTCCAGCACATTCGTTAATTCGCAAAATTGGTATTGTTACCATGCTTACTGTGCCGAGAAATATAACCACAAGGGAAGCAAAATCGGCGACCCTGGCAGCCTAACTTGATGAAATTACATTGTGAAAGACGTATAGAGGGTGTCATTATTTTAATATTTCGTAGTAAAAGAACAAACCTAATACATCAGTTGATATTTTCAACTTCCATATGTTTTTGAATTATGATATTTTCACCTTCCATATGTTTTTGAATAATCGGTATGACATAACTGGTATTCCACGTAATTTTTACCGATTCCGATTATGTTCCGATTATGCAATAATCGTACCGATTCCGATTCCGATTCCGATAATCGTTTGAACACTACCTACAGGCACTCGTAACGTTGTGTATGTGTAGTGTTTTGAGCGAGTCGTGTTCAAATTCTTCGATTTCTGTCATCTTTTGGAAAAGCTTGCAGTAGAAATCCGTCTTTACTTGTGGTAGAGCAACCTGGTACCACATATCGGCTCGGCATATTTAATAGTTACGAGATCAATTTTCGTAAAAACAAAACTCCAAACAATTACTACGGAGCACAGCAACAGTGTAATGTTGTGTGTTCTCAGACGTTTAAGAATGTAAACATAGCGTCTCGGAAGTGAGCTGAGTTCCTCGACTGACGTCACGCCGCATAACCGTAAATTCAACAATTTTTAGAAAGTTTTTATTACCCTCGAATTTTTGATCGTTTATTCCTTGAGGATGCAAGCTTCGTTTGACACCAGTTGGATATCATTGGAAAGCTACAAGTGTACAGAATACGATGATAAAGAAAAAATTTTCCATTTCATAACCTCTTTAATTGTTTATTCGTTACTGACAATACAGTTTTGTTACTGTTCTATGTGTTACAAAGACGACAAGGGGGGTGGGGGGGCATTACATGTTTTACCTAAAGGAAGTAAAGATGCACAAATGACATAGTCAGAGTAAAAGGCATCTACCTTGAAGATCAGGAGTCAGCTCCATTGTCACGTCATATACTTCAGACAGTCTACGAAGCGTGAAGGGGTCGTGTCAGAACAGCTCCTGCAAATCGTTTCCGCGAACCTGTTTTTCTTTCTTAAAAATATGAGAAAAATACTGAATCAAAATAATTACATCATTCTGTTAACTCTCAAAATATATGCTGCATTGTTTTGTTGTTGCATATGGATGGTTAAATGTTTTATTAATAACCAGACAGCAAAACTGCAGTGTGGTTTCAATGATGCTACATTATTACTACAAGAATAATTGTATTTGAACACTAGGCTGTACGGTAGCCAGAATGAACAGCATACTTCAATCTAAGTAGTAGACCAAGATGAAAAGTTGAAAACTTTCCTTGTATTCAACATAGATATTGATCGCTACCGAAGACAACAGGCTTCTTCCACTCAATGTGGTACACCTACAAGCCGTACATTAAGCAGGTGTCAGGCAAATGTTAAGCCAACCCCCCCCCCCGGTCCATAAGAGTTTGCGTCTGGTTTGCCTCTAAAACATCAAACTAGGCAACAGTTAATTTCGTAAACAGCGCCTGGTCATTTCCCCAACGTTACTACATCCGAACCTGAAGTTTTTATTTGGCACTGAATCTTGACAATTGCAAAATACGCCGGAAAAGTTAACAATGGAAGCAAAGGTGGCATATAGATTATTCAAAATGATATCGTCCATTCCAAGACATTAAGCATGTACAAACAGTACACAGTTTCATTACACACCTTTGTGCACAGGCATGTATGCAGCAACCTAAGTTACCTACACACTTAAGTCAATGGAGATTTGGTGGAGACTTCTTGATTCATATCTACGGATGCCCTTTAGCTAATTTCCAATTGCCAATTGCCTCTCCTATTCTAATGTAATCTCATAGGCTGCACAGTGGGAGATACAATAGATTATAAAACAATGTTTCCTCAAGTTGACCACTGGAGACATTTGAGCTCCGCAAAAAATATGATTCTTGTACTTAACGTGTCACAACTACATACTTAATAAGAGGTTCGTCCAAGCTTTCTTTCTTGAAATATCGTGTTTACGATGTTTCACAATTTAACCCCTGGTGACCCTAATGACCTTTGACCTCCACAAAAATCAATAGGTATCTTGAACTTAATGTGACACAACTACTATACATACTAAATATGAGATTGGTCCAAGCTTCCCTTCTGGAGATATCGTCTCTTCAAGGTTTCACAATTTGACCCCTAGTGACCCCTAATAACAAACAATAGACCTTTACTACTCAATGTGGTACTTTTACACACCAAATATGATATTGGTCCAAGCTTCCCTTCTTGAGATATCGTGTTTCCAAACATGGCTTCACACACACACACTCATCAGCCTGTATGACTACAAAGGTTACAAATTATCATCGAAACCAAAAATGTGCTGGGAAAGAATATTTTATTCCTAGGAGGTGCAATGATTTTACATGAAAAGTAGATATCAAGACAATTTCAGCCCAATACCCCTATGATGCCAAACTCTATGCTGTGTGTTACAATCATGGACAATATACATGGGCTTTAGTTTACTTAAGCGCAGATAATTTAATATTTCAAGCAGTAATATCTATCCACTGGAATATCTCTTAGAAGAGAGTTAAAGAAGTCAAAAAGGGTTAATCTTATGGGTCATTCTATATCAAATTACCAAACTTTGGAGTATGTTGTAGTTCAACATCTTTTGAAATTTCCAAAATATATTGTATGCTTGAAACACCATAAAATATGCATATTCTGAAAATTTCAGTTGCATTGCCTCAAAATTGGCTGATTTATCATGTTTTGAAATTCTGTAATTTGTTGCCACCGTGGCATTTTCTTGATTTTTGAGGTCTCATTTCTCAGGAATTAAGCATCCTACTACCTTTCTATTACAGATATCTATAATGTCTATCCCACAGAAATGGTAAAATATGATTATTTTTTCTGAAAGAGATAGTCATACACAGATTGTACACAAAATTTCAGGAGGGTATTTTGCCTTATTTTGAAATAAAAAATCCTCAAAGTTTATGATTTGTATACAAAAAACTTTTTTTCCTGTTTTGATGTTCCACATGTACAGTATGTAACATGAGCCTGGGTGATTTCACTGTCATGTAAACAAATATTGTTTGCAATTTACTGTCTACTTCTGGTTTAATTCACTTAATTTGAAATGTATTTATAGCATAATTATTTATTAATCATTTATATAGGTTAGACTCTATAGGTATCTTCATAGAAAAGTATTAGGATGTTTAATTGCTGAGAAATGCAGACCTCAAAAATCAAGAAAATGCCACAATTTTACGGTGGCGGCAAATTGCAGAATTTCAAAACAGGAACTTTTGGAGAGGGTCCAGCAATAGCCATCCGTGATTTGACACGGAACGACCCTTATGTTAAACTGCCATGTTGTGGTACCTACTGTAAAGAGACAAGTAAATGGTCTGAAACTGACTTACGATTTGCCCTTCATGTCTTCATCTAATCCTTGATCGTGTTGTTACGAGTTCATCTGCAGGTTTGTCCACCTGTCAATTTGTTAAGAAAATTCCCGTAAATAGCCTTGTGTTAAGCAATGAACTTCAGCCACATAGTAAGCTACACTGTAGAGAGAAAAGGTAACATTAAGGAAAGTAAAATAGCGATTTAGAAGAAAAAATTCCCAGTGAAATACTGAAATTAAAAGTTAGCAATCATTTGAAGATTTAAAACATTCCATAATTCCCTATCTAGGTATTCTTCATAATATGTTGTTCTGAAATAACAAAGTTTTGTTATCACAGCCATACGCAGAGTCTGTACACATTCCAGTGTACTGTATAAAGGCCAAGCTAAGAGTGAGATATTTTGTGTTCACATCTATATATGCACAGTCTGTTCACATTCCTGTGTATTGTCTCAAAGCCAAGCTAAGAGTGAGATTTGCTGAAATTCTGACCAATGTGCCTCACTGACATCACTTCTCTACATAAGTCAGTGTTACACTCAATTTTCTGTCAGAACGGGCCAACATTTCGAGCACTCTATCACAGAAACTAAAACACAAATATCACAAATCAATGATTGTTCCTTTTGAGAATCTGTTGACTTTTGTTAGATTTGTTGATAAGAACTTGCAGTATCATCCTAATTGTACTTAATACATTTGGTTGGACAGGAGTCAACCCATGGACAATTAAATATGGCCACAAAAAATTCGAAAATTCAACTTAAACAAAAACTAATACGGGTCACTGGAGGCGCTATTCCAAGGCCATGTGAGGTCAACAGAGGTCCACCTTTCACAACCAAACAAAACCTTGACCTCTGATAACTTTGCGCATGAAGGTCGCATTTTGATCAGTTTGGAGATTGAGTTTTTGTCCCATAATTGACCTTTGTTGACCTTGGATCACATGACCGTTATGTTTGGAAAAGATCGCTTACCCTATTCAGACTACTTCACTTGAAGCTGTTGCAAAAAGGAGTGGGCAGTTGTTTGCCCATAAGCATCCTTGAATGACTTTGGATGGCATGACGGTATTTATGAAAAATTTTCCCCTCAATGAAGTGCACTCCATCCTAAAATTTGTATGCACTCCAATGTACACACACATTTTGTTATTGCTAAACATGTATCAAATCCAACCTTTGGCACCTCATAACTTAAGAACCAGGTGTCCGATCGAAGTGGGAGTTAGTTTCGTCTATAGAGCACACATAGCTTTGTCATATATTAAATATTGACAAACTTTTTTTCCTTTGCCCTGTATCTCCTAAAAAGAGCATCTTTATCAAAACAAACCTTTACCTCTGATAACTTTGCAGCCGAAGGTCGCACAGGGGTCAACCCATAGACAATTTTGATTGGAAGACCATTTGAGATCCGAAGATGTCCACAAAAATTCAAATAACCAAAGAAACTAGCACAGGTCACCAGAGGTCAACCTAAGGTCAAAAGTCACAAAGATGCGGGTTGAATAAAAGCGTAACTCCCAACCTTGACGGACATTTTGTTCTCAAGTTATCACAAAAAAAATACTAGTTTTTGACCCTTCATTGACGTTTGATGACCTTGGATCACACAACTGTTATGTTTGAAAACGATCCCTTACCCCATTTACAACTAGTTCCAAAACAACAAACATGTCGGACCCTGTCAATGGGAGTTATTGCTTTGTTTATTATTTGGTTGTTGGCCCCTAACTGACCTTTGGTGACCTTTACAGGCACCGAAAACAATAGGGCACACCTTCTCACTATGGGGATCTAAATACCAAGTTTAAGTTGAGTTCAACTTTTCATTGTTGAGTTACAGTGTACCCAAGCAAGTGTTACATACAGACACACATACATGTTGACTACATAGGTTCCTTTTGCTAAAGCAAGGAACCAAAAATGATATGACCGGAAGAACTGGATCCCATATACAAATTCAGTTTAATGGATGACATTTAAAAACAGACATGGGCTTTCAGTATATCTATCTGGTAATCCTTTTCACATTCCACTTAAAACATTTTCATTGTCGTCTGGCCAAATCTGTTCATCTTGTAGCTTCCTGAGCAGACAGCTGGAAGGTTGATCGACGTTTTGCATGGAAGTGTTTCACGAGTCACACTACTGTACACAGTCGGAGATCTGACCTAGTGACTTCCAATTGTATTACCCATTGTGCATATTTTTACTTAACAAGGCGTGCCTTACGACACGCAATATAAGCTTGAAATCCCCAATCAGCATCAGGGGAGAAAGCTAACATTTCTCTGGCGAGGCATATTGGCTAGACTATGTGGAAACAATAGATTTAATATGTGGAATAAATGAGAAAAGATTTAACGTAGAAAAGTCACGTTAAGGGAGGACAAATAACATGTTTGGTTAAGGAAACTAACATACTTTCTTCAAGGTAGCTGACTGTTGTTCTGGTGATGGTTCTGACGACATATTTTCTTTGCAGAGTACTACTGTAAGCTAGAGAAAGTTGTGTAAGTATGAAGGAAAATAGGAAATGTGACTTGGTACCTTATTTGTGTAACTGTTCAGTGATCATAAGACAAATAGTGTTTGTGAAAAGGCTGGATTGTATGCATAGGACTGTATAAGAACATGGGATAATGTACATGCGTGATATTCAATGTGATAATGGGAAGATCAATTGAGTTTCTGTTTTTTAGGTGCATGGTATTCATTGTGGGATGAAGCCATCTGCACCAACAATGTTCTTGAAGTTATGTCTCATCAATCATGTTTTTATAAATACTATATCACTTGTATTACTGGTCATGATTGCAGTTTCTGATTGTCTTTTATGTAAACATGAATTTTTATTTACACATTTAATTTCAGGATAGCACTGCTACCTGAACCATATCGCAGTAAAGGTACCATTTTATGAAATTGTTACAACCGTACACAGAGAGGCAACCTTTGTTGCTGGTGTCGGAAGGAAACTGAAGAGGGTCCAAAACAGGCACAGGATAATGCAGTCTCGAGTGCAGCAGTACTGGAAAGTGTTTGATACAGGTTTGCGAACGGATGCGAGCATCCCCAAGTTCTGTTCGGAACATGGACACAGAACAACAATTTAGATAGCCATAGTCAGCTGGACAGATCTGGCAATTCTCAGGAACTGACTCCTCGTCTATCCTCATGGGGAAACAATTATTAAGCGTTTCCTTGTTAATGTGTTCCAGGTTTCTTCTTCCTATGCCTAAAAGACAAGGAACGCTAGTAAGAAAAAGAAACTCACCTTTTATTTTCCACTCCAAGCATTTGCTACAGTAAATGATAAGTATTGTGTACAAGAATCCCTAACTATATATTCTTGTACCATTGTTCAAGAGACTGGGAAACTATTATAATACTCACTTATCAGAAAAATTACTAAAACATCTATTCACAGCCTTCCCACAATATTCTTCCAATGCCAAATTCGAATTACAGGGAAAAACTTCAATATTATGCAGGGATTGCAGGCCTACCCAAGCTGATATTGATAGAGCTCAGACCAAACCACCTAGGCCTATTCTTGAATACTTACAAGAATGCTTTCCATACCTACCAGCTTTTACTCTTTCCACATAGTCTAGATATGCCTTCCTTGGTTCTTCCCCTAAAAACAATAATTTCCTCCCTAAATCATTTACTACAGCTTCTTTAATTACAAAAAGGATTTCTTTCCACATTGCCTTCAAGTCCCTTGACAATATGTTACCTTCTTTCACTAAAGTCTCCTCAATCATAAATCACATAAGAAATCACTCAGTTCCTTCACTACCTAAATTAACTCTTTCCACATAGCCTAGCCAATATGCCATCTCCCATTCCACTCATGAGAAACGTTAGTTTCTTCCCCTGAAAAACGTTAGTTACCTCCCCTAAAACTTAAGATTTAGGGGTGGAAAATAACGTTTTTCAGGGGTAGGAAACTAACGCATGTAAGGAAACTAATGGGAGGCCTAGCGCCAGCAGTGATGGGGTCATTCCCTGCAGAATAACTATTGAATTCAGCCCACTGCTACTACAACTTCATTAATTATTTCGGTACAAATTTAGAATCCGTACCATTCCTAACCCCTAACCCTATTCCCTACTTCCTAACCATAATTCCTAACCCTTTCATATGGTACGGATTCTAAAGTTTGGCCATTATTTCTTATGTCATGGAACTGGGGAATATCATCACTGCATTGCTATCACTGTATCAATGTCACTAAACATTTGTAACATGATATTTTGCGCGAAATGTGTGCATTGACTATACTACTACTAGCCTACCAATAGTATTAGCAGGGAGTTGTATTAGTATAGTCAGTATTGCGAAATTCGGAACACTGCGAATTTCGGACACCCCTAAGAAATACACAATTTCACCATGACAACCTACAGGAAGAGCCAAATTTCACCAAAAAGTACGAAGCTACAGTTATTTTCTCTCCAAAATGACCCGTGTGCAAGTAAATACTTACATATTTGTCAATAAAATGACGGAGATCTATGAAGTCTGTTATAATTACTGAAAGAGCAACAGCGCCGCCAATTTTATCACCAGCGCCACACTGTGGGACTGTGTGTCCGAACTTCGCAATACTCTAGCAAAGAAATACCAGTTCCACAATCACGAAGAATCTTCTTGGAATACAACGTGAAAACAGTTAGCAGGAAAGAAAGTTTGGCCGTGTATCGTAATATAACACACTTCTCCAACCATATCAAGTATATTTTCAGGTGATTTATACCAGAAGATATAGTTTTGGGGTGTTTTAAGGCTTAGGTGTCCGAAATTCGAAGTGTCCATGCTACTAGCAGAACTAAGTACGGGATTCCGGGCTTGGGCTACATCGCGTGCCATATGATTACATTCTAATTTTGGCGGCTGAGCTTGGCCTTACTCAATGGTTTTCAGATTGCGATTTCCGGATTGAAACGATCTTTATCTGCCAAAATCGAAAGATCGATTTACAGAAGACAACTTAAAATGGAAATTCTTAGTTTAGCGTGCAAAATGTGTACATCCTGCGAGGTAAAGTATAGGCTCCAAAAATTTCATCGCAGGAGTATGAGACTTAAATCAATTCTGAAATCACACCAAACAAAGATTCCCTGATAAGTTTGTTACCTACTTGAATGAGATACCTCTTTTGTAAACTTTAGAAGGAATGACATCTTGAGACGGCCAGTCACTGTTCACGAATAACCACACCTATACTTGCGTAAGCTAACTTGACGGCCATGTTTCGATTTGAAGTTAGCATACTTGTTGGAAGCGATAGCTTTCCATAAAGGTACCACACAACAATTAGCGTATAGTATATATCGGCTCGAAAATTTAACCATAGTCAGAAAAAAGAGCTAAAATGACCTCAGGTAATGCTTGTTTTAGCATATTTTCAGTTGTCATCATTGTTTTTGCTGCCTTTATGTGAAACAGCATACGTTTATCATCAAAAGCTCTGCAAGAACTCGCTTTCGGGAACACAATACGAGAAAAAAATCTTCTCTTGTCGCACTATATCCCCC
>JAIPMN010019166.1:13628-37264 GCA_020650975.1 Apostichopus californicus
CCCCCCCCCCCCCCCCACATGGATGCCATCACCAGCCATTTCTTACCATCCGGTCCTTTACAGAAAGAAGTACTTTTTCTCGTCGGTGAGTACTTTGATCATACTAAAATTGTTATATCCTAATACTCAGTAAACCACCAAAGCAGGTGTCCATTTGTTAACTAAAATAAGTTGCCAGTAGGTTTACATAATCTATCCCTAGACCATCCAATTATAGGTGACATTATAAACTATTGTATAAGTGCCCAGAATTGAAATATATCAGGACTTCTACTTTGCTCAGTCTAGAAAGCTGTTGTGTGTATTTTCTTACGTATTATCAGAAAAATTCCACAAAAAGAAGTTATGAAATGGTTTTAAGAGTTGTATCTCAACCAAGTATTTTGTTCAGCTAGAATTCGAACTTTAAGTTTGGGAGTCAGGACCGAATGATTATTGTACACTGCCCAATTATTCCAGTAATTCGACCTCGTCGCTATACAGTCATCCACGATAATGTAAATTTGGCTGGACCATTCTCGGAGAGGGGCATTCCAGGATTCCTGAACATTCCAGAACGACTAACTTGGTTATTATTTGACAGCGCACATGATTAATATCTGCAGGTATTGATGCCGCTGCATTTTCAATGACTGTATGAGTAAGCAATGTAGGTATTGCACCACAATTATAGTAATGCACGTCCGCCGGAGAGTATAATCACTGTCGGACCTACTGTATTGATTTTGGGGGGGGGGGACATTTTCTGAGTCATCACCATTATTTGTTATGCTTGGATGTTGACACTGAGTCTTTTAAGTCTGGATGATTGAAGGTTTTAGAAAATCTTGGTTGAAACAAGAACGTTCAGCAGCGACAGCTGGCAGATGGGTTGGGAGCACTTAAACTTTGAGCTCTTCTAGCTCAAAATCTAAACTGTCATGGTGGCAAAGGTTAATTTGTTTATGATATCCCAAGCTATTAACTATCATATGGTGGGTAGGACATGTCAGTTGAAAACTTCTATCTATGCTCTAGCGGCCTTGGAAAGTGACAAGTTCAGTCTGTTAGTCAAGTTTGTGACCAAGTAATTGTGGTGCAGTACCTGTAATACGACTTGAGAGCAACACTGCTCTGAAATGACAAGGAGCGCAAAATGTCACAAAAAAATCATTTAAAGATACTGTACGATTTTTAATGGATTTTAGTTTGAATGATATTGATAATCGCAAATGTAAGGCGTTCTATTATGAATTTTTCCCGTCATCCTCTCTAATATTCTGAAATCGGCGATACATAAATGTAATGATGGCAATGAAATGATAACTTTGAAATAAAGTAATTCATTTTGATAAATAATGAATGACAGGTAAAGAAGTAAACGAAATGATTTTCTATTAGCAGTAGTTAATGTGTCATTTTGTGATCCCTTATCAGAAAACTTTTGAAATCTGACAAAATTCACATGAGTGTCTATGACACGGAAAGCTCTGTAATAGTATTGGTCAGGTTAATCCTTGAATTGATCTAAATTTGAATCAATGAGACCCGAGCTGTCCATCATGACTACCACGTACATGACTGGTGAACTTTTATATCCTCCTTATTTCCTCACTAAATCATTTGCACCCATGCTGAAGGCCTTGCTTTTAGCCCTTCTTTGTGAGATTACGAGATGGTACTCCCGATAGCATGGAGTAGCGTGGGTAAGCAGATAGGGAATACTGATCTTGCATTGGGGTTTAGTAACGGTTAGGCTAGGAAGCCTTCAAATCAGTTTTGATAACTCCAATAAATGATTAGACAGGTCAAGATGATTATCTTTATTTATTCTCCCATAGTTCTTGAGTAAGTGATTTGAAGAAAAAAAATGAGTTCTCTCAGGTAACTTACAAACTCGTCATGTAAAAAAAGATTATCATAAAACATACTGGAAAACAACAACTCTCTAAAAATATTACTATTGCTGTAATTAATTAAATGCTTCAAAGAACCAATCGCAAGTGAAGTCAAGATGTTTCCAGTAAGCTTGGTCTAAAGTACACGCATGTTCCCTGACATTAAAAGCATTTGCCTAGAGTATCATTGTTCTGAAAGATTTAAATGTAGGTATTACAAAATACAAATTCTTAGCCTGTTCTTCAAATCCAAAGTTAAAAACTGGAGTTAATACGTTCCAAGGATGCAGCAAACGAAGTTACCTTTTAGGGACTTAAATGTATTGCATGCCATAACATGACATTCCGTTAAAGAGAGAGTCAGAGTGTATTTAACAAAAGTAGATGCAAGAGAGATCTCATGAAGTGTTAATATACAATATATAACTGCATTGGCAGTTATAGTAAATTGCCTAAAATATCAAACTTATCAAAATTGATTACAAATAAAGACAAAATGAACGTACACCAACGCATTTTTTTTTCTAAAGGGCAGGGATTTGATATCAGAACCAGAAAGTCATTGTGAAACAAAATGATGACTTTTCATGGCACAATAAGTTGGCACAAAAGGCCTGCCATAGTTAATAGATAATATGTATCAGTTCATGGACCAAAATAATATCCTATAAGATGAAAAAGCTTCAAATGGCCTACTACTAACAAAAACAAACATAATTGTAAACATGTTAACAAATTGAGGTCTAATATTTTGAGTGTGAGAGTGTTATTCCAGATGTAATATTGTAGTTTCTTGGGGGATTATTTGAATTCGACAATGCAAAGTGAGTTTGGTACATTTATGCTTAAACAGTACAACAAAGTTCTACCTTCCAACTTTCATGAGATTCATAAGAATAATATTAGAAGTTGAATTTTATCAGTCATAAACGTGCTCGGCTGCTTCATTCTCTGCTTGAGACTTGTTAAATTTGTTAAATTTAAATTGTTTACTGAACGCTTTTGCAATTAACACAAAGTATTTGATCTCTTTACCATTTCTAAGTAGCTGATAATGGATTCTTCTCTTCTTGATCATTTTTTTCCTAAGTTGGCCTGACCTTTAAAAACTATGTTATAGTCAAATCTACACAACATCAATAAAGTTGTGGGTAATGATGTAATTAAGAGTGGAATTTTATGTACTGCAAACATTTATTGTTATTCTTTAGACCTTGTTTACTTAAGCTTCGAATGTAAAGAGTGAAATTGAAAATTTCAACGTAATGTCAATCCAGTGCATTGGTAATAATTTAAAACAAACTTGTGAACTTCAAATTG
The DNA here is from genome assembly GCA_020650975.1 of Apostichopus californicus. Classification (NCBI taxonomy): domain Eukaryota; kingdom Metazoa; phylum Echinodermata; class Holothuroidea; order Aspidochirotida; family Stichopodidae; genus Apostichopus; species Apostichopus californicus. The sequence continues at coordinate 16,826 of JAIPMN010019166.1, forward strand.
TAAGCAATGGTTATATCGAATGAAAATGATTCCTGCATGGGCACACGATGTGCAAGGTACTGTACCGTAGTTTCTGACTAGCGAAGAAATGTCTATATAGGAATCATTAAGTAATTAAGGCAGGGTACCTCAGTTTCTATATCGAATTAGTTGTGATGCTGAGGTGACTGGTTCAAATCCGTTCCATAGAAATTGTTATTTGCTCTTTTCCATCAAAATGAGCATGTGTTATACGTAGTTTCGCTACTCAATGTACTTGAACATTATACCTACTTAATCCAATCCAAGAATGTTGCTCTTATTTTGTCATTTACTTCAATCGTTCATTCAGTACCAATGTTATAAGATCGTCCTTGATTCCTGTACTGATTTATACTGCTGTAGCAGTTACGTGGCTGATTTATACTGAAGTGGCAGTTACGTGGCTGATTTATGCTGATGTGGCTGATTTATGCTGATGTGGCAGTTAGAAGTGGCGTCAGTGTATCATCATCTGGTACCTTCAGTTTCCTTTCTCTAGCCTTTTGACAGTCTGTACCCCTGCAGCAAAATAAATTGCAACAGTTGCAACGAAATGTGAACATAGATAGATCTACGTTACAACGCAAATAAAGTTTAACATTGTTTTACCTAATTCTATTCAAGAAAATATAGTTTTGACTTTACTGGTTTTGAACAGGCTGCAGTTAACATCTATAATTCATTCTTAAAAAAAATATTATGTAATATGTATATATATATACATTGAGAGCAAGACTTAATTATCAATTATCCCTGCGCTTCCTATTTGATATACACAACCTACATACAAGTGTGTATCCTCCCATAAGTAGTATACATCCTGCTACTTCATGGAAGGGGGGGGGGGGTGAAGTAGCACGATGTATACTACTCCCATATTACGATGGTCAAGCCTGTCTATAGAAAAAACAGTCCACTCAAGCATTAATAATTTGTTACTTGATAGCATAAACTACCCCAAATACTTTAGAATTCCTCCTTGAGTGAACCTATTTAGTTGATTAGCCACCTGTATGATTGTAAACACAAGTGCTCTAATGGCTAGTACTACTTAAAAACAGGGGATATTGAATATCTACCCGAGTTGGTAATGCTAGCAATACTGAATGCTCTTCTGCACATTTCACGATTAAACACACAGTGTATAATTCCAGTGGTCAAGTCAAAGTTGTCTTCAAACACAGGAAAGTAGTACTGGCCATTAGAGCACTAATTGCAGCATTTGGGGTATTATTAATGCTTGAGTGAATTTGATGAGGACAGTTTTTCCATAGGCAGGATTGACTGTCATGTAGACTTTGAGTGAATTTATATAAGAATAAGGTACAATCTACGGTTACTTAGCAACATCAAACATATTATGTTAACTTGTATCCTATTTAATAGAAAATTTTAATTACATAATGATATTATTTTCAAATAGTGACTCCAAATCGATAGTTTAAGAGCGTTCAGTATGGCTAACATTACCAACTCCGGTAGATATTCAATCTCCCCTGTTTTTGGCCAAAAACAGGGGATTTGGGTGGTATTTGCTACAGGCAGGGATGCTCGTAATGATGGGGGTTTGTGTATGTTAACTCAATAAATCACATATCGTACGAAAAAATACACATAAAAATTACTTACTGCCATACTTCCCGGAATTCCCTAACCTATACGAAAAAAGTCAATCATAAATGATAGCTGTAATTTTATCGTATGACAAAATAATTCAATTTTCAAAAGTATGGCTATTAAGGACTTGTTAAATCGCATTGTCAATCAAATGAGATTAGAAAATATTGAGCAATCAACTTAATGTTACCCTTTATATTACTGTACTTTTTCATAGTGATAGGATTTAATAGAGTAACATTAAGAAGCCAATTGTTTGTTATGTCTTTTATACCTATTATATAACTCTAATGAATCTGTGAATCATAATGTTTTCTAAGATCTAGTAGCAAGCCTTATGTAACTTATATAAAGATAGAAAAACTCCACACTCCCTATTTGCAATATGTAATGTATTCTTTTGTGTTCAAGGTGCACACAGCGAAAATCTCTTTTAAATCGTCTGTTTCAAACATTATAATATTTCTATACATGCCAAAAAGTGTTCTGATTATTTTGTAGGTTAAAGATCAATCTCCTCCATCACATTGTTCAGTGAGATTAAACCAATGATTGTGTGTATTGTAATACATTATACTTCACTACCTACCTCCTTGCTGTAAACTGCATCTGTCACATCGAGCGTACGATCATCATACTATAAGTTAGATACAATAGGAAGGTTTATGAGCTTTACCAATATGACGTCACAAAATCACTCCAACAGTGATGAGGCGAATCAAGAATTAATATCTTTTCAATTAAAACATAGAAGGAAATATGCTACAAAGAAAATGTTACTACTGTAAGAATATCAGAGATGCTTGGGATCAAAGTAATATCAATATTATCCGTAACATGATACTTAGACGATGTCATTTTCAAACTGCCATAAGGAGCATGTATCTCGTAATTTACAGGAACAAAGGTGACAAGAATGTACTATCAACTGTTCTTTTTGTCTCCTAATATTTTTAATTTTTATGTAACAGTATAAAAATGTAGCCCTCTGCTGATCATAATTTAATGAAAAGACTATGATACTGGACACACACGCAGCAGCAGTTGTAACTGACAGTGTGAAGCATTGATTCCGCATTCGAAAACTCAACTATACTGGATAATTGCATGAGCTTTTCATCTACTACTTTTAGGCAATATGCATGACGAGGTACTGCAATCAATGTTAATTTAATGTACTCGAGTGACCACGAAAAAATCTGAAAACAAAACCGGTTAAACAAGTTTCCATATACCCCCCCCCCCCACCCACACCCATGAACTGTTCATTGAAATACAAATCAATATACAAACAGTGGTCAAAGTTAGGTTGTACAGACATGGTGTTTTTCTGTTTAATTTTCATTGTTACTGGATCCAATTTAACAATCTGAGCAGAACATATTGATGCATCTTACCTGTCAAACTGTTCCTTTCTTTTATTGATTCATTTTGAAAATCACTTAACAGTCGTTGGGGAGTTCTGATTCTTCGAATACATTAATACTTCTTTCCAGATAATTATATAACCAGTTGTGAAGCAATAGGTTAGTGGAACATGTTTTAATAAGTTCTTAATACTCACCATCCATTGACCAGATTCAAGGTTGAGGTCATAAATTTTGCCACTATAGTACGGTAACCAAGTGACTAAAATGAAAGAGGTTACAATGCCATGATTAACAAAATAACAAAAACTAGAGCACCAATGGTGCAGAAGCTCATACCTATTCGAGCTGAAAAATGTAGGGCGCACAAAACTTTATGGCCCACCATAATTCATATTCCACCAATTTTGGGCCCATGAGGCCAAACAGTTTAGGTTCAAAGACAATTTTGAGCCCCCCCCCCCGTTCGTAAGCATAATCCTGGCCACACCACTGGCTATAATTCCTATTTTTCCCCTTTAAATCCTATTTTACCCACTCTCTCAAACAATACAACTGAACTTTCTCCCCTCTACCTGAGCAGACATAACTTCACAAGCACTCCTTCCCAAAATTTTGGCTGGCTGCCTACATACCTCAGGCTCAAAGACTTCTAAGAATCGGCAAGTGCTGATTGGCTATAGGGCTCTCATGCTTACAGTTCAACAGTTAATAACAACTCCCAATCCTGCTTTAATTCCACTAACAGCCTCTGCAGAGCTTAACCACAAATGTAAACAAACACTGCAGAGACTGGGAGACAAATTAAAGGAGCTTTGGAAAAAGGTGAAGGCTCAAATTTTTTTTAAACAATGGGGATTAATTGTAATTAATTAACTTTTGACCAAAAATTATTTGGCATCACCTTATTCATACACAATCCAACAATCATCAGTTCAACTTTGAATATGATCCATCAAAATCTTGAGGAGAATGAGATATTTGAAAATATTACACAGAATGACCCCCGATGACCCCCTAAATGACATTTGACCTCAATTTTCCGAACACCCCTCGTAACCCTCATCCCGAGGAACGTTGTGACCAAGTTTCATTATAATTGGCCATACACTGTACGAACGGAAGCAATTTGAAAATATAGGGCCGCAGCCCGGGCCACAAAAGACCCCTACTTGATCTTTGATCTCAAATTCATGAACACCCTGAAGGTAACACTTCCATAGTACTATCGTGACAAACCCTCAACATTGTACCATCGAATCTGTAGGAGAAGAAGCATTTTGCGTATTTCCAGAAAATGGCCCATCACGGGCCACAGGTGACCTTTGACCCCAAATTTTGGACCATCTCTGATGGCCCTATACCCAATGGTCCTTGTGTCTAAGTTTCATGAAATTCCATCAAACACTGTGCGAGTGGGAGCGGTTTTACCAATTGTTGACGGATAGAGTGATAGAGTGATAGAATGATAGAGTGATAGAGTGATAGATGCCGCACTGTAACAATAGCTCACACCAGCATGCTGGTATGAGCTAAAAACATGATTTCACTCCCAGACACCCCAATGACCTACACTTCAGTCACATAAGCCTTGAGCAATGTGTTGTGAAGAGACTGTACAAGAATCTGCTGAGCCCAGCTATTTTACATAATTACATTAACATGTAGAACATGTGCAAAACAAGGCAGAAGGGCAAGTTTTGACATCATTCTCTGTTCTGTTATCGAGTGAAAATGTAACTTTCATTTATGCAGAAAGCTTTGAAACGGGATAAACAGAATTAACCAGTTTGTGTATCATTGTTACTTTAAAACATTTAACCTGACATTCTTTAGAAAAGCATAACATTGGATTACATTTAGATGGTGGTCTCCCCTTCACTGGCATGTATCATGCAAAAGGCAAACGTTTGATGCACAGCATATGTAACATACTGGATGTATTTCATGTAAACCCTGATCTGGAGATATTCCCAGTCTTAAATTACCCTCACTGCATCATGTTATTGTAACTGTAGAACTTCCTGAGTGTAACGAATACTAATTCAGTCTGGTTCCTCACCATATCTCTGTGGTGGTATGTTTATATTTAGACACCTAGTGTATGTATAATTGTCTAGCAGTGACAGACACTCTGAATACAGAAGTCAAAGCAACAATATCCCAGCCAGCTGTACTGCCTCTCTTGAGTCTTGTATCAAGCTTATTACTGCATAGCTATCTAGCATGTATTAGAAAAACATACATCTACTGAATATAAGACTACACACTTTAAACCTTCCCAACCATACCATAAATTATATGACCCTACAGGGATTGATTCCTTAGGTAGCCGTCCTGACCTAGTACGAAACAGCAGAGCGAGACTGTGGATGCAAAGCCTTCACACCATTCAACCTCATGGGCTCAACATTCAGGAAGGACATGACTAACTTTTCTTCTGTCCCCCCTCCATCTCCCCTTGTCCCCCCTGTCACTCCTCTTCCCGAAGCTCTCTTCCACCCCTTTTTTTCTCCACACATTTCTGTCTTTGTCCTCCAGTTTATTCCCTACCCTGTTCCCTTAATCCTCTCTTTGGATCTCCTACCTCTTCTCTTCCCCTGTTGGTTTCTTTCTTTCTTCTCTCCATCCCTTGTCTACTAATCCCCTTACATCTATCTCTTAGTGTTCACCATGCTCATTAACCTGTTTGTATTCTGTTTGTTTTTTTGTCCCTTCTGTTACTGTTACTTGTCATTTAGCCTCTGAAGAAGTTCCTGCTAGAATCAAAACGTCAGGCCAACTTAGTTTACACATTATCCTACACAGGTTCTTTAGTGGATAAGCAGTTTGCTAACAGTTTTATTTTATTTTGAATATAAGACAAGTTAGGAGGCTTGAGGTCTTCATAATATAAGACTCGTCTATAAATATTCATCCTTTTGCTTGACGTTTTACATATTTAATTTATTATTTTAATGATAACTTCAGGCAACTAATGATCAGTAATACAATTAACGTTATTAACTAAAATGATTGGATGCCTTATTAATAGTATCAGACCCTATTGATCAATCCATCCTGAGCATTCGCATACTGTACCTTTTATTTTCCTTGAATTCATTATTGAAGGAATATCCTTAGCAGCGATAGACTGGGGCAACAGACAAAATAAGAACCTGTGAAATAAAGCAGAACCATGAGTCGGTCAATTACGTGAACACAATTCACAAAAAGTTATCGGATTTCATTTTTGGTAAATCTTTCAGACGAATAGTGTCAATGACCTGAACGAGTAAAGCATTGACAATAACACAGACAATAAGGCTAACCTGTATATCATATATAAACAATGAGTAAAAGCAATTCATAAGAAGGAAAGACATTTAATGATATAGCATTTGTTTTGTGAAATATTTGAAAAATATCTTATTTTCTGCCAAGTCCCTAATATGACAATTAACCCGAACAAAGCACCACTTCTCACGATCCAAATGTAGAGTTTAACAACAAGGCGAAGGTAACAAATGTGTCTGTAAATACTCAATTCAGAAACAATAAAATTCTGTCCTGTGAGAGTATAATTCCATTTGGCATAGGTTGATAAAACTGTGTAGGCATTTATGCCTATTTAAAGTGTGAAAGTGGTATCTAGGTACGCATTACTAAGATACTCATTGAAATACTCACATTAGCTCTTCCAATCGCTGTGACTGTTGTGCAAACATTAATATGCCAACAACCTCTGTCTCTGTCAGTTCTCTTCCCTCATAATCTATCGATAGCTTCTTTAATGATACAGGACAGGACAATTGTAGCCCTGAACAGAGGATTATGTTACCAGCATCAGCCTTGGAGAAGGACTGTAGAAGCTCCAGATGGAAGATGGGGATCTGAAGGAAGGTAACATACGGTTCAATCAACATTGAAATGATTTAGAGCTACTGTACAGTATATCAATTATTTATACAATTATAACCTACTGTGGCCAGTAACTTTCCTGAAGGTATCTCTTATACATCTTAATACTAGCATAAATCCACTCCTCGCATTATTACGGTTAGGCTCGAGTTTGTTTATTGAAATCTAAAATATATATTAACGGAAACATTTTTCTTAACCACTTTTATTATCGGTTGATTCAACTTCTTTATCTAACATAATGAACAATGTATGAAAAAGACAGTAACACTAAAGTGAATGAATGCATGAGACATACAATGGACAAAAGGACTAATACATAAATGATAACCAGGATGAAATATGGACTGTTAGACTAGGAATGTAGTAAGAAAATTTCTGCTAAACGTCATGTGCCAAACCACACGCCTAATGTTTTATAGATATATTGTCAATACTGTGTGATATGAAATTTTTAAATCATCTTGTGTTATGTGTGCCACTATCTGGAGTACTCCTTGGAAAAATACTTCATTATGATATGATTATCTGTATATTTAACTTGAAAGTTAGTACACTGTAAAGACCAGTATAGAAGCTAGGATTTAAAAGTTTAACAATGTTTGAGTCCGCTCAGAAAAACTTGCGTCCCTGTAGTCCTCCATGAAAACATGCACTGTAAAATACCTCTACAGGAACACATAATACTGAGCTATAATGACCCCTGAAAGCACATTGGCTCAACAGAAGCCTATAGTGATAGGTCTATATCATGCACAAAAAATCATCAAATGATAAACCTGTAACTATTATACACCAACAAAATGACTTTCAAAGTTCCGAAGCAAGAAATTTAACATAGATTAGTTACCATATTAGCTTACCTAGATCACACAATGCATACTACTGCATGGTATACAACTTCCTTACAAAGAGCCTGTGAAAATGTTATAGGCTATGCATACGCTGTGAATGTTGGAAATTCATGTTACGTAATAGGAGTGCCTAGAGCGAACATGCAAAAATAAAAACACTGCACGTTTAACTCATTTAATTGAGCCCCTTAAATTTTGTAGAAAATATAAATAGATCTCGACGACACAGGAACATATCCCTAAAGGCCTAGAACTACTTGCTCACAACTTTCATGAAGCCCTGTCGTAAGTTACCATTAACAGATACCCAATGCAATTTGTATTTAAAATTGAACAAAGTTTTCCCTTTCCTCAACCACCATAGGTCGGCCCAACCCCGGCCAGTTCCGACCCATTGCCCCTTACAGTATGTCTTCTTGTACAGTACAGTACTCTTCACACAATGTCTATTAAAAACTCAAGCTTCAATAGCTACTTTTGACGATGTATGAATGTTGCACACACAAAAAAATAATCACTGGGGCACATAGTCAAAGACAGTGCAAAAAGCTTTGCAACAAAGAAATTACTGCGGTATGAATGTACATTTTACTTGAACAACTCTCAATGCGGAGAGAACAAACGTACTGTGAGGTAAAAATCATTTTTTAGTATCTGAGATGTTAGCTTCCTACAAAATTCCTAACTTGTCTCAACTCATAAATTTTTTTGATCAAAACAATGATTCAAATATTTTGTGATATTGTTAGAAAAAAATCAACCAAACTTTGTACCATGACTGCTTTTTGTCGAATGTGTTGTCAACAAGGCCTAATGTTAAATGATATTTGAGTGCACACATATGATAGCCTATAGCACAAACTTTGACATTTTCTAAACGGGAAAGTAATGTGACATGTACAGTAATTGTTGTTATTTACAAATTTGTGTTCACTACAGATGCAAGAATTTTTCCAGACAATGGGTAAGGGACTATTAGACAATCAGACCATGGAAAATTTGGAAAAGAACCATTTACTATTTTTCGCAAGAAAATTTCTGTAATGTAAATGTTGTTAAATCTGTATCTTGTGGTTGATTGTAATGATTTATTTTCTTTAAAACCAAATTCAATCATCTGTATGATTGGAAGAATTTTGGTTCTTTTGAGGCATGGATTTTTCGTAAAGGAAGAAAGATGTTCCTTCAAAAATGTGTTTTGTTATACTTTGCGTAGGCCTAGTTGTGAGTGTGTGTACTTAAGAGTTTTCATCCGCCGGAAGCAATTTGAAGATTTTGCATCCATGGCTAAAACATTGCGTTCTGGATGCAGAATCCTGCCTTCGAAACAATGTTAAAAAGATAATGAATGAATTTATCGAATAATTTGACTGTGAAATGCATGATACTATAGCATCTCCATAAAACATTTAATAGTATAATGGGGATCGCATATCTGGTACATAATAGGGATTTTGATATAGCTATTATTAGACTACTGACTTACATCATTGTTAGATGCGTTCTTCAGTAGCTGCAAAGTACAATTCTGTTGTAAGTTACTATCTTTTGTCCAGATCTGTAACCTCTCTGAACACAGTGACTCAATAATATTGATATTATCAACCTGAAAATAAACACAACATGAAGCAGTGTAAACTTTCCTCTCTGTTTTACTTTTATTACTATTCTAATTGTAGTATCGTTGGTATTTCTATAGATTAAAGAAACTCCATTGATATGAAAATAAGTCCAAATACATCCAGCAAAACTTCCTTTTTACACTACCAGACTAACCACAATAAACAGAAAAGTTAAAAATACTTTCAATAGAAAAGAAACGTTATACGGGGTTTCCTTGAGTATCTTCAGTTGATTAATGATCTGAATTAATTAGTAATCAAAACTTTACAATGACCAACTCATATTTTAAAAATATTGTTTCCACAACCTAGATCTACACTGTTGTCAAGTGGTTGTCGGCATTTACACTACTTCCAACTTGTTCTGCACTAATGGACACACACAATAACAAAGAGCCCTGGCAACAAGAAAAAAAAAGAATCATACCTCCCAATCACCAGAATGGAGATCCAGGCTGTAACCGTAGTCTCGCCAGTATACTATGATGACAAGTATGTAAAAATATGTTACATTTAAAGACATCTTAGGATGAATGAAGGAGAGAAGTTAACTTTATCACATAAACAAGAGCCGAAGGGCACTGTGGTTCCTTGCGTAGGGGTATGTGACAATACACATAATATTATCATAGCAAGATTAGGCTCAAATAGTCCAAGTAATTGTGGTCCTACATGTACCCATTAAGTAACCAACACTATAGCCAACACTTTTGTGATCACAAATTGTGATCGGAGTTCTGATCCGAAGGCATTTTTGAGATCTGAATATGGCGTCGAAAATGTAAGAAATATAAGGTCACCTACAAGCAGGTCAAGAGATATGATAACATTGGTGACCTCAGATCACATGACTGTTAAGTTTGAAAATGTTCCACCACCCCATTCACAACTTGTCCCAAAATATCAATCATGTCAGACCTTGGCACTGGGAGTTAATTGCATTAAATGTCTAAATGTTGACCTTGTATTACTTCACACAAAGGTCACCTGGGGTCAACCCATTGACATTTTTGATCGGTGAGAAGTGAATATAGCATTAAAACTGTAAAAATTCAAACATTTTTTCTTTGCCCATTTTCTCCCCCCAAAATACTAGTTTTTTAACATTATTTGACCTTTGGTGACCTTGGATCACATGACCGTTAAGTTTGAAAATATACCCCTATACCATTTGCAAATTGTCCCAAAATATCAACCGTGTCACACTTTGGCACTGGGAGTTATTGCATTAAATGTCTGAAAATTAACTTTGACCTTGTATAACTTCACACACAAAGGTCACCTGGGGTCAACCAATTGACATTTTTGATCGGTGAGACGTGAATATAGCATCACAACTATAAAAATTCAAACATTTTTCTTTGCCCATTTTCTCCCCCAAAATACTTGTTTTTTAACATTAATTGACCTTTGATGACCTTAGATCACATGACCGTTAAGTTTGAAAATATTCCCCTATACCATTTGCAACTTGTCCCAAAATATCAATCGTGTCACACCTTGGCACTGGGAGTTATTGCATTAAATGTGTGAAAATTAACTTTGACCTTGTATAACTTCACACACAAAGCTCACCCGGGTGTCAACCTATTGACAATTTTGATCGGAAGGTAACTTTGATATCCAAATCTAGCATAAAAAACAAAACATTTTCTTTTTTGCCCGTTTTCTCCCAAAATAAGCACATTTTTCCTAATGTGACCTTTGACCTTTTGACCTTGGTTTCAGACGTAGTTTCATCTCCTGATTCCAAAAATCAACACGAAAAGTCTGTACAGCCTTCCTAACTCCGAACGAAAACTTTGACCCCATATAACTTCGCACACAAAGGACACACAGGGGTCAACCTATTGACATTTATGATCAGAAGGTACCTTTGACATCTGAAAATAGCATCGAAACTGTAAAAATCCCCTACAAACTGAAAGGTCACCAGAGGTCAAATTGAGGTCAAGGGTCACCCAGATGCAGGGCGACAATTGGATTACATTGAAGCAACTCCCAACCCTCACAAACAATTTGTTCTCAAGTTATCGCAAAAATACTTGTTTTTTAACATTAATTGACCTTTGGTGACCTTGGATCACATGAATGTTAAGTTTGAAAATGTTCCCCTAACCAGTTCACAACTTGTCCCAAAATATCAACCGTGTCACACTTTGGCACTGGGAGTTATTGAATTAAATGTCTGAAAATTAACTTTGACCTTGTATAACTTCACACACAAAGGTCACCTGGGGTCAACCAATTGACATTTTTGATCGGTGAGAAATATATAGCATCAAAACTATAAAAATTCAAACATTTTTTCTTTGCCCATTTTCTCCCCCAAAATACTAGTTTTTTTAACATTAATTGACCTTTGATGACCTCGGATCACATGACTGTTAAGTTTGAAAATATTCCCCTATACCATTTGCAACTTGTCCCAAAATATCAATTGTGTCACACCTTGGCACTGGGAGTTATTGCATTAAATGTGTGAAAATTACCTTTGACCTTGTATAACTTCACACACAAAGCTCACCCGGGTGTCAACCTATTGACAATTTTGATCGGAAGGTAACTTTGACATCCAAATCTAGCATAAAAAACAAAACATTTTCTTTTTCGCCCATTTTCTCCCAAAATAAGCACATTTTTTCTAATGTGACCTTTGACCTTTTGACCTTGGTTTCAGACGTAGTTTGATCTCCTGATTCCAAAAATCAACACGAAAAGTCTGTACAGCCATCCTAACTCCGAACGAAAACTTTGACCCCATATAACTTCACACACAAAGGTCACACAGGGGTCAACCCATTGACATTTATGATCAGAAGGTACCTTTGACATCTGAAAATAGCATCGAAACTGTAAAAATCCCCAAAAACCTGAAAGGTCACCAGAGGTCAAATTGAGGTCAAGGGTCACCCAGATGCAGGGCGACAATTGGATTACATTGAAGCAACTCCCAACCCTAACAAAAAATTTGTTCTCAAGTTATCGCAAAAATACTTGTTTTTTAACATTAATTGACCTTTGGTGACCTTGGATCACATGAATGTTAAGTTTGAAAATGTTCCCCTAACCAGTTCACAACTTGTCCCAAAATATCAACCGTGTCACACTTTGGCACTGGGAGTTATTGAATTAAATGTCTGAAAATTAACTTTGACCTTGTATAACTTCACACACAAAGGTCACCTGGGGTCAAACCATTGACATTTTTGATCGGTGAGATGTGAATATAGCATCGATACTATAAAAATTCAAACATTTTTTTCTTTGCCCATTTTCTCCCCCCAAAATACTTGTTTTTTAACATTGACCTTTGGTGACCTCGGATCACATGACCGTTAAGTTTGAAAATATTCCCCTATACCATTTGCAACTTGTCCCAAAATATCAATCCTGTCACACCTTGGCACTGGGGGTTATTGCATTAAATGTGTGAAAATTAACTTTGACCTTGTATAACTTCACACACAAAGCTCGCCCGGGTGTCAACCCATTGACATTTTTGATCAGAAGGTACCTTTGATATCCAAATCTAGCATCAAAACCAAACATTTTCTTTTTCGCCCGTTTTCGCCCATCCTAACTCCGACCGAAAACTTTGATCCCATTATAACTTCACACACAAAGGTCACATGGGGTCAACCTATTAACATTTATGATCAGAAGGTACCTTTGACATCTGAAAATAGCATCGTCACTGTAAAAATCCCCAAAACACTGAAAGGTCACCAGAGGTCAAATTGAGGTCAAGGGTCACCCAGATGCGGGTTGACAATTGGATTACATTGAAGCAACACCCAACCCTAACGGACAATTCGTTCTCAAGTTATCGCAAAAATACTTGTTTTTTAACATTAATTGACCTTTGGTGACCTCGGATCACATGAATGTTAAATTTCAAAATGTTTGCCTAACCAGTTTACAACTTGTCCCAAAATATCAACCTTGTCGCACATTGGCACTGGGAGTTATTGCAGTTTCAATATTTTCGGTTTTTGGACCATAACTGACCTTTGGTGACCTTTGTGGGGACCAAAAACAATAGGCACACCTTTTCCATGTCGGATCTACAGTCCAAGTTTGTCCTCAATCCAACATTCCCTTATTGAGATAGAGCGTACCCAAGCAAGTGTCACAGACGCACACACACACATACATACACACACACACATGCCAACCTGACTACATAGGTTCCTTTTGCTAAAGCAAGGAACCAATAAAACGGATACCTCTATACTAAAAATGGAAAGCTTAAGACCTAACTTTGAATTTGGTGCTTTTCATCAATAATAAAATGGCTAATTGACTAAAAACAACACACTTTTTCTATGTTTAGACTTTAATAAAGTAATGTTCTTAAACAGTTATCATAAGCAGTAAGTTAATAACATTGCCATTACAGTAGCTTGTACCAAAGGAATGTGTCGAGCATAGGACAAATCATTTAGGCGGTTAACATTTACTGCTCCTGAAATCCATGTAATCCTCCTGACAAAGCAACTTATTTTGTCATATTTTCTACTTTTGGATCATTCTTGCTTTTACCAAAGGCTTACAATCTGCTTTTTGCACTTCTTATGAAATGTTACAATATATTATCTCTTATATCAACTCCTTGATGACTAGATTTAATCAAATAATCAACCAATACTGACAGAATCGATAGTTACTTTTAAGTTTCCTAGATATCATCTCTGCATTGATAGACTCTTGAGAGGGCGAAAGAGGCAGCAGACAGTCACCGAACCTTTGAAGTAGAAAGGAAGAAACCAACCAACATGAGAGAAAGATAGCAAAACAGTCTTGCTATGAAGCAAATTCCATATAGGAAATGCTTAGGAAGTGCTTCAAAATGATTGGATAGAAACACCTTACTCTGGACATCATTTTGCTGTTTAATATGAGCAAATGAGCCCATAAATGCAGGAAGGTAATAGTGTAATGTATGTTTAGGATCGTCCTTAGGTCGTGCTAGGAGTCCATGGAAGGAATTGGTGTGCAGACAATCTGACAGATTGTAAAATAGACTTGTTGGTTATACAATTCCACGCGCAGTATGTTGTCCTACGTTTTTAAGAGTGGGGGATTATCGCATACCACCACATTACTGATTAAAACTTCCAAAGTTCATGAAGAAATTTTGGGGTTCAATAACACCTTGGCCTCTTTGATGATACTTATCATATCATGTAAGACATTTTCCCAATAATATATGAAAAATAGTCTTACCTTCCAAATTCACAAATGTCATTGTTTCTTTTTGTTATAATTAACACCGTGATGGCTAGTCATACTAACATAGCCCATCATCTTTTTTTCATGATTTTAACCCTAAAATTCCGATTACAATGTATTTCTTGATGATACATCTTTTCTAATACCAGTTTTGTCAGAGCTCTGCATTTATCTCCATTACTTTGGTAATCAGTTATTTTAATTGTAACAAGAGGGAATACTTGTAGGTACATAGTATGATAACAAAAACATGAGATTCAACTTACGACAGCTCCTTAACAGACTGACAACGAAGTGCAAAACAGAATATGTTTGTTAACTGTATCTCTGATATTGTACGTGGTTCATTTCCCTCCTTCTCAGACTCTATGTGTATCTTTTCTACTGTCACCAAAGGACAGAGAGAGATGCCAGATTGGAGTAAAATAGTGTATCCATCACACTCCTTGAAGGCCATGGTCAGGTGTAGGCAAGCTATGGTAATCTGTTAGAGAAATGAACAAGGTTAATGTATTGTAGTTATCCTCTAGTTAAAGAATCATGCTACATTATGAACGGATGGAGGATTCTATGTAATTGAGTTAGACCTTACAATTACATTGTGAGGTCAAAATGACATTTCAACAGTAGCTTAACCTGGCTATGAATGCTACTGCATGAAACGATTTGGACATTTACTTTAAGGGTTGTCTTTTATTTCTCCAGTAATGGTGACCTCACAATTAAAACTCAATTTATTCGAATATTTACAAGGTTTGAATGTCTTTGTCATAGTGTGTTCATTTATTACTGGCAGTATGGCCACATGAAAGCAATAAATCAAGTGACACTATTGGTTAAGACAACATCGATAAGGGTTGTTAGCATTTTGAATTGTTTACGTTCGTAGGGTCATTGGGTCATTATTTTGGGATTCAACCTCTGAAGATATGTATACAGTTGGGAATCTGATCTCATGAATCGATTGCTATTATATAACTTTCAAGAAATACAGAACTGGAAATATCAAAACAGGACTTGGCAGTAAAATAAACCAAGCACTTCAATACAGGGCCCGGGTTCGAATCCCGGTGGAGGCCGGAAGTTTTGCACTGTTTCTGTAGGTATAAGGACACACTGATTATAATTCTATTGTACAATAACAGTAAAAGACCGTGACCACATGACCACAACCTGAGGAAATATGTCTTGATTGCAATGAAAGAAAATTACCTCACCTGTTTTGCACTCGCGAATTCCAAAACTTGTAAAGTTGATCTCTGAAGTAGTTGACTGTCATCGCCATTTACGTGGACCGCTTTAGAGGCCAACTTTGTGATTGCATCAACAATCTTCTCATTATTATAGTCTTGTTCCAGCATACACATCATAGCAAATTTTTCATGTTTAAGGTTGTTTTGCAGATAATTTACAATTTTACCCGAAGCAATTTTATTAAGACCACAGGCAAATCTGTAAACATAGTGAAGTTCAAAGGGATCCAAACAACGGAGCAGTTCAGCTACACTCTGGCTCTCTGTTGTAGCAGAGGTTGAAGATTCTTGAGATAGATAATCAGCAATGTAGTGGGCAGCATACCATTCACAGAACAATTTGTGGTAGAATCTGACTTCCTTTTTATAGAGAAATTGATCACCAGTCAGAACTTCTTCCTCAAAAAATATTCCAGTTTTAAGATACTGCTCATAAAAGTCATCCCCAAGTTGTTTTCTCAGGGAAGTACTATCCCACACAATCCGTTGGTTTCTACCGCTCAATGCCTCAAAAGCAACCTTGTTCAACTCGTCATGTTTTAAGTCAAAAGTTACCTTTTCAATTGTTTTGTTCATCAAATGACTATGGAAGCAAGCTATCACATTACGAAAGAAACTAGTAACGGATTTGAATGTCTTCAAGTCTTTGTTCTCGTGGCTCATGTGAGCAAACAAAACAAACAACAAAGGAACTTGCCACAAGTCACCGTGTAGAGGGTTTCGTTGGAGTTTAAGTATTATTTCCCTGGCAGCTTGTTCGTCACCGTGTACAACTGCTTTTCGAATATATTGATCTCGGATGTCCTCGTTGAAACCTGTTAAACGTATACGATCAGTATGAGGTGCAAATTCTTTCGGCAAGTAAAAAGGCCTGGTAGTCAGAATGACATCTATTTCCTGCAACGTTTCTCTCCGAAGGATAAGAGAAATATCAGTCTCTTGATCGTCTTTATCAGGGTATTCGTCAAATCCATCCAAAATAACCATTGCACCTGAACAATTCTTTATGATTGATTCCACAATATCCTCACTCAGATCTGAGTCTCTGGGTAATATAAAACGCCGTATTGCTTGGTATATTGACTTCACCCCTCTCAGTTGTCTTAGCCGCAGGTAAATAAGTATCGGTACGTTACTTAAAGGCGAATCTGGAACTCTTTGGCACCAATCGTATGCAAGCTGTAGTGTCAGTGTTGATTTTCCATATCCGGGGTCACCCTCTATAATTTGCCTACCACAATTCTCAGGTTTCTTTAGCAGTTTATGATGTGACTCTAAAAGTTTCCAAATTTTCTTTCCATGTGCTTGTTCAACTAACCGTTTAATGCCGCTATCAACATATACATTATCAACACAATACATTCTGTCTCTGATGTAAGGCAATGGTTGTACGGAGTGATAAAGTATCTCATACTTTGCCTTTAATTCCTTGATGAATTGTTCCTCCTCTGTAGGAAACCAGAAAAGTGTAATTCATAACAATCTTATTTTATATCAGGAACAAATTCGGTAATGAAAATGGTCAGAAGAAAGTTGTTTTTATTTTTAAATTGCAATCTCATTATTGGTAGCTGCTCAACCAAATTTACTGTAGAAAACAATGTCTTGATATTTTCATTTAATTGTTAGACGTTAGATTCTTTCTCAAACTAAATGGCTATTTGAACAGCTGCTTTAATTGCAAAGAGACAATCGATTCCAACATTTGGCAAAGATGTGAACAAAAGAAATTTTTTCTTTGCCCAGACCTTTCGGGAGTCATCATTGGGTCATAATTGTTATCTGAAGTGGGACGCATTCTGATGTAATCAGAATGTTCATATTTTATTTTCATAAACCATAAATACTGAAATACAAAAGGACCCGTGAAATTATTGTCATTAATTAATCACCATTGGTAAAGTTAATTGTAACATGAATTTGATATGACAACAATGAAGTCACTAGAATAATCAGTTTCAGTTTTCCAAATTCTCATTTGTAGAGGACTAATACTTTGAAAGTTATTTTAATTTATGCATGGTATTTAACAGTATCTTAAAGCAATTGAAGGTATTGTTTGCAGCATTCACTGCACTCAGCTTGCAATAACTTGAACATCAGACTTACCAGGTGTCCGGTGAGTCATGGGCAACATCTAAACAAGAGAGAGGGAGTGATACTTTGAAACATATTATCAATAAAACTATCAATTTGAAGTCACTATTTGCAAATAATTTGATTATGTAATTAACATTTTCTATTAGTTAGGATACAAGTTAACATAATATGTTTGATGTAGCTAAGTAACCGTAGATTGTACCTTATTCTTATATAAATGTACTCAGAGTCTACATGACAGTCAAGCCTGCATATAGAAAAACTGTCCTCATCAAATTCAC
The DNA here is from genome assembly GCA_020650975.1 of Apostichopus californicus. NCBI lineage: Eukaryota > Metazoa > Echinodermata > Holothuroidea > Aspidochirotida > Stichopodidae > Apostichopus > Apostichopus californicus. Next base: position 35,076 of record JAIPMN010019166.1, read on the forward strand.
TCAAACATAATAATTTGTTACTTGATAGCATAAACTACCCCAAATACTGTCATTAGGATTCATCCTTGAGTTGACCAGTCACCTGTATGATTGTAAACACAAGTGCTCTAATGGCCAGTACTACTTTCCTCTGTGTGAAGACAAGTTTGGCTTGACCACTGAAAAAATACACTGTGTTTATTTAATCACGCCTTTGTGCAGAGGAGAGTTCAGTATGGCTAGCATTACCAACTCAGGTAGATATTTAATCTTCCCTGTTTTTGGCTAAGAACAGGGGGACTGGGGTGGTATTTGCTGCAGGGAAGATCTTAATGTACATGTTATTCTCAACACAAAACTGGTAGGGAAATGATTTCATGACAGTTGCATGTATTACTTATATCTATTACAACATGAAACTACAGTGGTGTTCCGTCGAGGTTGACCTAGTCGTCCGATTTCAAAACGTTCGAAAACGTCCGAAAACGTCTGAAAGTGTCCGGAACTGTCTGGTTCCGTCCAAGCGTCCGGTTAGAAAAAAACCTGTCATACCCAGTATTCAAAGCCAAAAGTGTCCGAAAACGTCCGATGTAAAGTTTACTAGCCCAATAGTAACAAAAGAGTGGAGTGTTTATCTAGAGCATTTGCGGTCACACGGTCGCGACGATTCCTCAGCGTGATAACAATAGTCTGTAAGGATTACAAGTTCACTGACAAAACTATGTGCAGAAATATTTACTCACTATCATTTACTATTTTGAGGCTTACAGCTAGCAAGGCACATTTTCCCCCTGTCAGATGGATACGACAATATAATATCGCTTAATACATACAGCACTTTTCGTTTACAAGATAAATATTATTAGAAACATGCTAAGTTCAAAGTTCGATTCCCCCGCAAGATGGTACAGTACCGTCTCTTCCATTTTGACATGAGACACGGACGAAGCTCTGTGCCTAAATTGAGATTTTAAAGGTTACTAGGATACAGTTTAACGAAATTGAAGCTGCAATATAAGGTGATAAAATCAATTCATCGCGAAAATTAAGCAATGCGAATAATCAGGAACTTTATCGATATGCTGAAAGTTCACAATCGATGATAAACTCGATCTTGTCATAAACATTCAGAGTGGAATATTATCTACAATTAAGAAATGTAAATGGTAATTCTTTGTCGCAAGAAGTGCGTAATTAGAAAATATGTATTGAAAGAGGCAGAGCGGTTGCCGCAAAACGGCACACCTTTCATATGAAAATATGTATTATTGACATTTTCCAACATTTTCCTTCATTGAACATTCTGTTCTCCCTCAGTTGATTTGAGTACAGTAGGCCTATGGTATAAAACAAAACTTTGAACAAAAAAGAGGTGTTACGTAAAAACAACTTATACTTCTTAGAATGTAGAAAAAAAATTTCCAATTGCATGACTTCTTTTCTTAATGTCTGTTTGCCAAATAAAAAACATTTAGGATCCACAGACTGATTGGCCATGACAAAAGTGTTCCAGCACAATACTGTATAAATTGGCGCTAAGATGCTTACCAGCTCCATTCAACTTGACATTATAATAACCACTTGTAAACTAATATCAGAAGAGTAAAATCCACGTATTCCAACATTAAGTTTCATTTGAAGTTTTCGTTTTCCCATGTCATGCGTACAAAAACGTGATCATCAAATATCCCAACTGCAGGCGCGCAGAATTGACTACCCTGGAAATCTAGGTGATGTACTGGTTTCTGCTCACAAGCCTGACACCTGTTAATTTGCATTCCATTCTGACCTAACAAGGTGTTGTTACAAACTTGGCAAACTGCCAGGAAAACTTGCAACACTATATTAATTGTTTCATACGAGAGGAGGCCACAGGAGGGGTGACCCAAGCAGTCTCCCAGGTACCTTGCTTAGCGCGTGTGAGCTCAACCTTGGCAGCAACGAGCTTTACCCTGGGAAGTATGTGCGCGGCCCGCGAACAGCGAGATTTTATGTTCCTGGGGGGTCATTCCATGTCAATTCAACAAGGCTATGTAACCCACTATCTCAGATTTGCTTGAAATTTGGCATATTTGCTGGTAATTATGACCTTACAACAACACTGAAATTTGAGCTTCATTGCTTTATTCATTTCCGAGATATGAAGGTGTAAATATCGCCTAGTTTTGCCGAAATTTCATGGACTCGGCGGCCATTTTGAATTTCCGACA
>JAIPMN010019168.1:0-15282 GCA_020650975.1 Apostichopus californicus
TTTTTTCATTTAGTGTTTAGTTGTTTTTTACATGTACAGCGCCATAGAACAGATTTCTTATCTGAATGGGGCGCTCTATAAATGCGTTTATTATTATTATTATTATTATTGATTTGGTGTCATATTAAGAGCATATATGGTCAATTCCAAGTAAACAGGCCCACAACCATAAAATAATAAATAAGTTGAATTGTGAAATGAATGTTCTTCAATGATGCATTACTACAGTATGTCTAGTTTCTTGGCCAAATTTTTCCACCAAACTAAACCCTGTCAAGTGTAAAAAGTATGCTGCCCTCGGAGGTCACTAAACCAAAAAATTTCAAGGGAAATTGCATGAGTTTTAAGACCAACTTACTGTACTGTACATGATTAATTTGTTCAACAAATTGCAGATTCAGTTCAAATATAGTATTAATTACTGGTGATATACTATTACTGTTTTGAATTCAGAAAGCAATTTGCATTGCGACACGTCATTTTTTCATTCACATGGGTGAATTGAGTGAGATTTTCAAAATAAAACACTGTAACATCCATCACATTTTTAACAAAAAGCTCAGAGAAATTCGAAATGATCATCAGATTAAAGAAATGTTCTGGAACTTCTAAATTCATAGTGACTTGGAGCCATGCCGTCGTTTTCATCCAGAAATATCAAACATTTTAAAAATATTTTACAATCATAAAAAACAGAGTGTAACGGGGGTTACAGTACCAATGAAAATATTCCATAACTTTGATAACAAATGCATGGCATCACAGAACTAATTAACAGTGCACTAATGAGTGCTTGATGATGGTATGTACTCTCTCTAATGTATAGGTCAGTATGAGTATGTCATATACTGTAGCTAGTGATTTAACCTTTTGTTTTTGAATCACATTTGTCATTGTGGCACCAACCCACTTTTATATTTTGTTTCTATACACTCCCTCGTGGAGAATAGTTTCCTGATATATTTGATACAAACAAGTTATACTCTGAATGCCTTTTAATAAACTGTACAACGAAAGCTTGATTTATTACTCTCTTGTAAAAACAGTACAAAAAGGTAACGGTTGTTACATGCAGGGCTGGAAATAAACGAAGGCCATGATGGCCATGGTCATCATAATTCCGAGGGTATGCCTACAAAAACATCTATTATTGAAGGCAACAAAAGCTGTCATTGTAGTATAAACATTGACTCACAAGTGAACTGACTGTATAATGATTTGACATAACTTTGATAACACCCCAAAGCATGGTTAACTTTGGAGACTCTTATTGCTACCAAATGGATTGTTTATATTTCAAATTATGGCCTATCTTCATCTTTATATTCAAAATTAGTTTTGAATTTGCTGCTAATATTTGTTCAAATGTATTTTATTAAAAATATCATATGTGATGATATTATAGCAATCAAATTTTTTAGCAATATTTAAATAATTTTGGAAATACAAATACATCGGAAAAATGTAACATTTCATAGAGAAATTTAGAGTGGACAAACCTATAAAGGGTATTTTGGTGGGCCTTCCAACTTGATTTTATGCTACTTCAAAGAATTATGACTTATCAACTTTATCTACCGTAGGTGATGTATTTTTCAGTCTCTGTATCGCCTGTCACATTTTTAGCAACACCTGTCGAGCTACTTAAATTTCTCTGAATTAATAATAAAAAATCTTAGAACTGGTCATTTTTATTTACTTCAATGTATATTCTATTCATAATATTTTTCAATTTTGGTATTACTATTTTAAACTCACAGAGTTTTGTTTTATTAGAACATTTTAATCCCAATTTGCCAGATATTGTGAAGTAACACCCGTCACACACCTTTTGAGCAATAAAAATTTACTTTATGATTCCAACTTGAGATTTGTTTTTCTTGCATCTCATTCAAGACTACTGTTAACCACTATAATATTTGACACACCTATCTTGGTGTTCAAAATATGAGTGAGGAATGACCAGAAATCATCTCTAAATGGTAACACCCATCACATGGAATTGATCATATATATTTAATTAAGATGTTGAGTTATAAAAATGTTTGGCCTTTTCTTCGCAGTAGCTTAGCAGAGTGAAGTTATTTTAGTACTGTAGGATGGTGACTTGGCTTCCAATCCAACAGGAAACATATATGTAAAGTTTTCATAGTTTCAGACAATGAAACACAGCAAGATTCCAATAGCTAATGGTGCGTTTGTTTTAACATTCATAGATAGACTATGCCAAGAAGTGAGTATCATAAAACTTACTGGTTTAGATATAATTTACGAGTGATGAGCTTATCTGTCTCCTCACAACCATAGCACCTCATTCTACAGTGTCTAGTATGCCGTGGTAATCTTTTAACACTGTGCACCCTCAACGACCGGCTCCTCTGGTCATTGCCCTTCCTTCTCATGAGACCATCCAAAGTGTCTCCACATGCGTTTTCGTAGTGGATAGCAAATCTTATGGAAATCGCCCTGATACATTGGATTTTTACCTTCTATACATCCTTTGGGATTTCAGAACGTTATACAGTCTTTTACAGCCTGATAAGTATCCTTTTCTTATTAAGGGAGGGAGTTTGGGGGCTGTTTTGAGTGTGCGACCCACACCCATGTTTTCGTTTTTGAGTAGCGTAGCGTTACTTTCCCAGGTAGCAGTTCCGCGAAACTGCTTCATTCGTTTTCGCCTGCTCCGCACTGTAGTAATTAATGTATGCAACACTAAATAGTGATGGTGTCACTGGCATAACACATGCAAAATACTCAAATTTAAGTTTTAGATTCCAAATTTGATTTCAAACGTTGAATTGGAAGCCACCCAAAAAAATGTTACAGTTGACCTCAACAATATATTATCTAGAACATACCTGGTATAGTTACAGTGCGGCTACTTTCGGACTCATTTACTGGAAGGGGATGGATTGTGGCAGATGCAATCTTCACAGTTATTTCAGTGCCGAGTTGACCATCAGACAATATTGCTACTGAAATTGGATGAGATTGGCACAAGCTGTTCCCAACCACAAATATAGTATCTTCACTGGCAGACTGTGTCAAGATATTTGGAACAGTTGAGACATCTTTCAAATATAAAGAACAAAAGAAGATTTTAATACATTTACAAAAAAAAAAATTGATATTAAGGAAATAATATGACGAAAACGACAAACACATAACTATGTTATTGGTTCTATGCTTTGTTATAGGGATGAACCAAATCTTGAAGTTGTCTCAATTAATTTATACAACATTTTAATTATCTTGTCCCAAGTTTCTGTGGGCTAAAACTCTAGTATTTTCACATTAAGCCCCACCCACTTATTAAAATGCATAGTCTACACTAAGAAGCAATAGGGTCAATCTCATTTGGCCATGATGAATATTTGTTCAGTCAATCAACGCTTAAATATTGACATGATCTAAAGATAAGATCTATCCAAAATAGATATCAGCACTTATTGTACCATTACACCGTAGATGGAGAGATTGCACATTGAAACTGTTCATGTTAAGTTCCACCCTCTCTTTAATATGCATATAATGGCATCAACCTAAAACAACATACAGTTCTTCAGACCTTGTGTTTAGGAGCTTAGACCTTACACACATTCACACACACACAAAAACTATAATCACAAGCTAACTTGATTCCATGAAGGTTCCTAATGCTCTAAGCAATGGAACCAAAAACACAAAGAATATGAGACTAGGTACAATAAACACTGGCGGTTTTCACATAAACTTTATGATCAGGACTGATGTTTCAAGAAACACTTTGCACCCTCAGATTTGTGAAAGAGTGAGACCTGCTGGTTCAAAGGTGCTATTTTCAGTGACATAGAACTCATGGGCATTAACATCAAAATCATCTTCAATCAAATCTTAAACAATGACTGGAGTTTGATCTTGTTTTCCTGACCGCTTGACCGCTATGTCAATCATTATTAGCAACTTTGATGAGATAAAATTATCCTTTTGATACCTTTAGCAGTTTTTACCTATAATGAAAGTTAACCCCTAAAGATCAGTAATTGAACTCTGAGGACAAAGTGGTTAAGTCAAAGAATCAGACAGCAAAACTGCAGTGCGGTTTCGATGATGCTAAATGAATAATGTTATATGAATGTGACACACTAGGGTGTAGCTTATAGCCAGGGCAGGATGTACAACATACTGTACAGTACTTCAAAGAAATCCAGTAAAAAGCATTGAGATATGACGAACCATATTCACATTGGCAGCTGATAACCGAGATGGAGACTATTCTTGTAATCAGCATACATATTGATGTCTACCAAAGACAACAGACTTGGACAAATATTTAAAAAAGTACTCGCTATTTGGGGACCGTTACTAAAAATATACTTGCGAAAACGCAAAATTCACACGGCACTTTGATTGCTGTTCAAGTCTTCATGGTACAGAGCTACAGTAGAACATCAATACTTTCTGGGAAAAAAGGTTAGGCACTTGGGCAGATACATGGTGCTACATAATTGCTCATTGGTAAAGTATGTTTCTGTGCAGTATGAAATTAAAAAATTTTCCACCAAAAGTAAGTGTTGAACAATGTTAAACATGTTGCAGAATCATAAATAAGCAGCTAGGCCATTGTAGTGTCTCAAACAATTATCTGCAAAAATACCAATGAAGATAGCTTAGCTTCTGTTTCATTAGGGCTCCTCTATTACGAGGCATGTACTATATGGTAGCTTGGTGTGCAAGTCCTAGCCTTATACAGTACCTTACTGCTAATTTGAACCGCTATACTCTGTTGATTAACTGACTTAAATTTTCCCAATTATTTACCTTGTCTTTTAGCTGCAGATTGGTGCGTGAGAAAAATATTGCCATTTCTCCATTACACTGCCTAAATCAAAGTGATCTTTTACGCAATGAAAATCTAAGGTTTAGAGCATCTATCTTCCACTCGCAACTGGTGTTGAGTGAAATCTTGGCAAAAATCCTAGCAGCAATGAAAACAAACTTGTCTCAAAACTCCTTTAATTGTTGAATATTTTGCAAATTAAGACTGATGGCATGTAGAAAATGCCTTAAGAAATCATTTTGGAGATGTTTGGTCAGTTTAATTGTATTTGGTATTCTGATACACAACAATTTTTAACAGTTGCCTGCGCATAACCAAGCCGTCGTGATATTGACATTTAATCAGTATTTTTAATTGGTTGAGAAATTAATATATGAACACAACATATATATGAATGCCTTTAAAACACATTAATTACATACTTTGTAAGCTAAAACCCTTCCCTCTAATAAATTGCTATTTTAAATTTTAAAAGATGTTTTCGCTGTATGTTTGTAAATGGTCCCTGAATCTCCGCACATGAAACTTGCAGTACATAATGCACGTGCAGATAGCGAACCATTTTACACAGTTAATTTTGCATTGAGATCAGTCATTCATAAAAATCTAACTACTGTAGGCGACATTAAATTTTTGTATTTAACAGCACCTAGCCATTACCCCAACGTAACTACATCCAATCCTGAAGTTTAATTGGCACAGAATCTTGACAATTGTGAAATACGACAGAAAACTTCTAATAGCACTGCTGTATGTACAAAAGAGTACACCTTTTTTCACATAATGCATGTACTGTAGCCTAAGTGTACAGCGAAGCGACACACTGAGGACTACAGAGCGAGTTTTTATTTGATGCTACTGTACGGGTGCCCATTAGCTAATTTCCAATTGTTAACAGCCTCCTTTTCTTATGAGGCGTAATGTTATCGAATACAGTAGGCTGGTCGGTAGGAGATACGGTAAATTACAAAACAAGTTTCCACAATTTAGCCTCTGGTGACTCCAAAGGATCTTTGAAATCCACAAAAAACAATAGGCTTCTTGTACTGAACGTGTCACAACAACACTACATATATGAGATTGGTCCAAGCTTCCCTTCTTGAGATATCCTGTTGACAAGCAAGGCGTCACACACACACACCCAAACATGCTCTCACACACATCTGCATGCATGACTGCTGATTATCTTTGAAACCAAAAAGGTAAGGCGCTCAATAATAGCAATAAGTAACTTCTGTGAACACCATGGGATTTCTTGCTATAATTCTTTCAACATATTAGACAATGACCTGCCTAAATGCCAACATTAATCGCTGCAGACCCAGGCTCATAGTATTAGCTACTCAACGATCATAATGATCAAGTAAAGCAAATGTTCAAGTTCTTACCCAGCAAAGAAAAAGGATTTTGTGTATTTACAGAGAAATGTCCAGAAGTGATTTCTACGGTAGCAGACCTTTGACATTAAATTCAAGAATACCCCAATAGTCCATAATTTGACATTCTCTATAAAGCATTGATACCAATTGTTCATACTGTATAGTCAGGAAAATTACGCTGCACATGGTGAAATATGTACTGTACAGGGAGCCTTTATTCAATTCAGTTACAAATTTAATCTTACATTATCTATACTACAAGCCTATTTATAGTGTCTAGCATGTTAGGAGAATGAGGTCATTGTTTGATACACGATATAGCTCTTTTGCATTTCTTTTGCTCTTCAAACATGTTGCTTACACTAACAGTAAAATAACTATCACTGCATCAAGTTGTTTGTAAATTCAGTCATAATAGAAATTCACTATGTGGTACTGTACTCACCTAACTGTCCAAATGCTCTTTCAGCAGTGCTAAAACAGGTGGTCAAGTTGAATGCTGATAAGTCCTCCCAAAAGACAACATTTTCTATTCCCACTGTAATATTGGATAAAAACAAAAAAACCAATAACTATCAGTGAATGAACAGAATCAGTGAATTACAGTGTCCAAAAAAACAACTATATCGGATATTTCAAAGTTGCCAGTATATCTTGTACCAAGGTACATTATCCTAGGAAACTTCAAGGTAAGAAGCAGAGTTAAGTCCCACAAATATTCAAGTGAACTTTCTATTTCAACAAACTCAATAAGATTTCAGTTTCTGATTACACTTGCCAAGCATCGCCCATGAAATGAGGACCATTGCATGACCAATGAGAGGACATCTGTAGAGACTTCAGCTATGTTCACATGAAACCATGTAAGCATATCCAACCCCAGGATCTTTATCATTTACTATTGCCTTCTGCTTCGTAGAATAATCTAAATAGATATGCAACCTACAAACAGAGTTGAGAAGACGAACAGATGAATAAAATAAAACATTACAATGAGGGTGGGATTTGGGAGGCTGGGAGCTTCCACATTGAAGCAAAATAAAACAGAGCAACTTAAAATGGGAAATGAGGGCCTTAACACATACTGTACAGTATAGAATTTGTGATTCAATTTAATCTGGGGTATCTGTACTCACCAGTTTGTCCGTTAACTTCATGGCCTGAAATAAGAATAAAAAAAGAAAATTAAGAGGCTAGGTGATTCCTTGTCACACTGTATATAGGAACATACTTTAATTCATGCTTTGACTATTGTTACAACAATATAATTGCATTCATGTTGGCAAACTGAACAAGATTTTCTATCTGCCACCAACACTATCCCTTTTACAATTGTTATTTCTGAAAGATACAGTAGTTGGATGGTACAGTATTTCACTGTGGAAGTGTTTTGACAACCTACTGCCAGTACCAAAATCCTCTAATTTAACAATCTACATCACTGAGATTAAGAAAATTTTGAGACCATTTGAGATAACCTGTTGACCCCTTGATGTTTTGAGTGTGGCAGCTGACAAGGGCCAAGCTGTTAAGTCTCTCAACACAAGAGAATCAACTCTCTGAAACAAGACAGACTGTATGAATTGTTCAACATTTCTTCCAACCTAGTGTGTATTGTATATTGACACCTTAGCACACTAAACTGAACACTGACCCAACTAAGTTTACCAAAAGAAAATTATGGCAACCAAGAACTTACCATTGGGCACCATCATACCAACTACTGTATGAGGTAAAGCACACCTTTATATTTGGAGTTATCATGTGGACAAGGCTTTCAAACTTTGATTTTATGTGACCTTTGACCTATTCAAACAACAATAGGGTCCTTGTACTTACTATCAGGTGGCAATATACTGTAGATCATATGAAATTCATCCATGTTTTACTATTGCAGTTATCAAGTTAAGAAGAATTGTAGACTTTGACATCTGATGACCTGGAGTAACCCAATACCAAAAGCAGCTGAAAACTTACTAAGGATCACCTACAGTACATACCAATTATGAGATTTATCAAATGTACAATTATTGAGAAAATAGCTAGTTTACACCGTTTTCAGACATTGTGCCCTGTTACTTCAAATGAGCTCTAATGCTTGAAGTGTAAGCGACATGTATACCACTCAACTATAAATTCACCAATAGTACTATATGGTCAGTTGTTTACAAGGTTAACATATTCCGGCCACTGTTGACCTCAAATGACCTTTGACTTCACTACATCACTAAAGCAGCCAAGAGCTTACTATTGCTAAGTTGAGTAAACAAAACTACTGTAGCTTGTAACCTATGCTTGGTGAATCATGTTTACAAGCCAGGGCGTCCCATATGCACACACGCGCACACACACAGTATACACACCATGGGTAATTGACCATCCCATGTTGTGCCTTGCGCACGGAATAAAAATAGCAGATTCCTATAACAAAATCAAACCAGTCAATATAGAGCACAGCTTGCCATATTGTTTAATAAATGAAAATTAAACGTTTAATTTTCAACAAACCAACCTGACCTCACTGTTGGTACAAATGTTATAATTAACTCCTTCCGAAAATACATGTGATCTTGGTGTCTTGCTTGACGATAAACTCGATATGCGAGAACATATTCAGAACACTTGTCGTTCAGCTGCGTATGGTATTTACAAAATTGGTAAACTCAGGAGGTATCTACATCAAGGCTCGACTGTACGACTGGTTCATGCTTTTGTTTCCTCCTATCTGGATTACTGCAGCAGTTTGTATGTGAATTTGCCAGTTTCTCACATAGCTCCCTTTCAGAGAATTCAGAACGCTGTTGTGCGCCTAGTCTCACTCACTAAAAAGTTTGATCACATCACTCCTGTACTCCGTTCATTGCATTGGCATCCCGTCTCTCAGCGCATCCAGTTTAAGATCCTACTTCTCACCTACAAAGCGATCAACAGGCTTGCCCCTCAACATATCACTGACCTTCTTACTCCTTTGCGTCGGTCAACTACAGTTACACTTCGCTCTTCCAATCATGCGCATTTCAATTAACTCCTGGTCCAGGTACCCGCAATCATTATGACGATCGTGCCTTTTCTGTTGCTGCGCCTTCTCTTTGGAACAAACTCCCATTTCACGTTCGTGACTCTCCCTCCCTTTGTATTTTCAAGAGACAACTTAAAACACTTCTGTTTGATTCCTAGTTTCTTTTTTTCCTTGGTTTCCTTTGTCTCTTTCCTATTTTGTAAAGCGTTTTGAAACGCTGTATTAAGCGCTATATAAATGTAATTTATTATTAATAAAGGTTCTGTGATCTGATGTCCAGTATATGCACATACAATTCCTGTCACCAAGCTATCCATATCTATATCAGCCCTAAGCATGTTAAATCTTTATACACACTCACATTAATCATGTATATTGAAAGCTACAGTACACAGTATATGACTCAATATGGACACTATCATTGATCTCGGTCTGGGTTTTGACCTGATTGTTATTGTAAGTGTATTTAACATATAAGTCTGTAAACAGTATCGTGTTATTCAGGATAAATACTGTACAATGAAACAAACTGTAGGGGAAGTTATGGCTGATTCAAAATGCATTGCAATGACATATATCGAAGGAGGAAGTTGAAATTTAGAAGGCATTCAGTAACAATGTATAGTACTGTGCAATAACTCCTACAGTATGTCATATTCTAATGCCATACATGAATGAAATTACACTGCTTATAGCTAACACTTCTATTAGGATGTCATACCACTGTACTTATGTGTAAGATTAATTTTTCTTGCCTACAGTGTGTGTTACTTTATCATACAGTAATATGAATGCAATCCATTGACTCAAAACAGTTTTGTCTAATTATATACAATGACTTTAGATATCAGTGTGAAGGAAACTAAGAAACCTAATTTACAACAAGAGGGATTCCAAAGACCCTTTCATAATTATTTAATTGGTACAATTAATGAAGGTTGCTTTGTACCAGGATTTCTAATTTTATTAATTGTTTTAAAGTCAATCTAGTAATATCCACACAGTATAAGACTAAAATTTCCCTGAACAGAAAACTCAAGATGTAGGCTAGATATTCTGATCATATGTTATAGAAAACTAATTTCTACAACCAGAATCACTAATTATGTACCAGATTGCCCAACCCCCCTCCCCCTACCCATATTCTCCTACCCTACAATACATGAGATAAACCAACCAACTCACCATTTGAACAGATGTAGAAGAACAGAAATAACCGAAGACATTTGCCAAAAAAGTGGCCGATGGAAACCTTCATTATTTCTGTCAGATGTACTGTAGTCACATGAAGAAAAAGTCTGGATAGAAACAAACAAAATTATGATGACTTTAAGAAAAACAAACTTGTTAGAATGCATGGCTTGCCAGAAGCAATCAAACACAAATGTTGAAGACTTGAAAGAGAAGAATAGAAAGCTAATGTACAGAACTGTTTGTTTCACTTGTATTGTAATGATGATATCATATGGCCAATCCCAGCTCATTTGTTTGGATGCAAACTTTACAACAAATTGAGAAATTAAATGTTTTACAAAAATACTCTTGAAAATTTAAATTCAATGATGTAAAACAACTTTTTGCTCACATCAATGCCACTAACAGACCTATGAAAGCCATTGCTTAAAATATTAATAGCTTATGAATATATTTTATAAGATGGGACGATATTTATAGGCACACATACAGTACTCTACCTGTACTGCAGCCTATTGAGGAACTACTGTACTTTACTAAGTACCTCAATGGCTACATGTCCACTGTGCACAGTTTGTCCATAACATACAGTTTGCAGTTAGTGTTAATTGTAAACACTATACAGTATATTGTAGCTTTCACAGTAGTAGAGTTTTTTCTTCACTGATGCATATAAATGTTACATTTTTCTGTATGAAATTTTCTCAAGAATGTTTTGTTCTGTAAATGCACTTTTCTCAAAAACAGTGCTCAGAGTTACAAATGATAAGTTGTAAATAATATTTTGGGTTATCTATTTTCATCTTCCAGGAAGTGTATTTGGACTCCTAGTTATTACATGACTGTTCTGTAACATTCTACAATCATATTAATGAACAGCATCTTACAATAGATTATCCAGGGAAGTAGTCCTCAAGATACTTTCTGTTATAGTCAATTCTAATATTAGCAGTGAGCAGCACCACTTATTTGCAAATACAGTAAGTGGCATTTGGGCAAAGAATAAAACTGCATTGTGATGTCAAAACATTGTATACGTAACCTATTAAATACAATAAAGTTTCTGTACCTTAAATAGATCACAATGCATTTAATGTAGATATGAAAGGTAATTAGTGGGGTGAATTAAATTATAACTTTATTTTATTAGCAAGGCTTACTTTAATGGATCTCATACGTACACAGGAGGAACAACAGGGTTACGTTAATTGACAGAATATCACATCACAAAGGAGGTCTCCAATTAAATATATATCAGCATGGATATCACTTTGTGTATCTATCAGTAAGAGTAATTTTATACTAACATGCACTGCTAATAAACTGAAAATAGCTTCAGCATTGGATCATATTTAACTGTGTATACTGAACCTTATACAGTAGATACAGCTACTGTACTGTATCCATGATTAATTTAGGTTTGTTTTAAAGTAACTTCTAACCAACCCACACTAGTACCATTAGTAAATGTGATTTGTAGTGTAAACTCCTAAACCTAGTCACACTACAATGATAACCATGTACAGTAGCTCTTTCAGCCGTAAAGTAATATTCTTCAGGGTACTGGGTACTTAATGTATCTAGGCTTGATAAAGTTATTATGGTACAGCACTTCAATTGAAAATGTAACCTTCTTTCGTATGATAACATGACACATTGCCAGCAGAGAGACAAAGAGAATAATGCCTTTAATATAAAATATAATTACAAATTACAAATAGGTGTTCAGAACAGAATAACTAGTGGCATATTGTAAAAAGCAAAAACCAACAAATGCCAATTAATTGACCTTACCCTGCTTTCTTGTTCTATCTGAGGCTGAACAACCAAAGTTGGAAACACAAGGCTGAAGAAATTTCCTTTCCTGTGAATGTAGAGTTATGACAATAAAAGGAACAGTTATTGCCAATAAGAAATGCCTAGCAGGGGTCAGATCACATTAAAATATAGACATCAACATTGATGCACACAAGATAAAACAAGGTCAGATAACATCAGTTCTTGTTCTCAGTGAAAATTACTATACTTGGGCAGTTCCATTGGATACACACAGTATTTAAAACAACTTTGTCATGTCTTGCAGAATGTACAATGCATTTTGAAAAGCACTCAATACCAAACATTTCACTATTAGGTATACATGTACAGTTTGGCAGCAATAATTGAACATTTATGGATGAAGTGAAATTTAATCAGTAGTTCTGATGAATGTACAAAACAAAGGAACTAACTGCTACAGTTAGAGAAGGGGACAGGTACCCTAGATGAGTGACCATAAAGGTATAATAAATAAATACCAAGCCCAAATTAATTACCATCCAGTCTGGAAAATTGTCAAAATGATAAAATGAACTAACATTGCTCTCCATAAGAGTTACTAAATATTCAAAGCAATACACGAGGGATGAATACTTTTCATTCATACAATTTGTATTCAATGTGAATACAATTCAATCTTATATACTATACTTCTCTCTTGAGATCATAATCTCTTACAGTATTTAATAAAAAAATTAAATCTAAATTGCCTTTCCTGCCCATGAAAGTTTGATCAATGCACCTTTTACCATAGTACAGTGTGTGTTTATGGTACTATACTTTAGCCTGGATTTAAGCAAACTCTGTATAATGTGCAGCCCTAATGTAAGAAATGATGACTAGTACTGTACTAAGCAGCAAACATGCTAATTGTTGTATTTAGCAAACCCTATATAGTGTGAATGCTATGTAATTGTAGTTGTACTTGAACTGTTCCAATCTAAGTTTGCACAGAAACTTCCTCCCACATATAGTACCTTCATGTACACTAGCCACCCATTGCTGAAATAATAAAGGTTATGTAAAAGTATACCAGTTAATGCAAGAATTTTGCAAACCCAAAAGAATATTTTCACAAGTTTCATTCAATGGGCATTGTACAGTACTTGTAGGTCTGTGGAGATCGACAAACATTGCATTTATCGTTTCCTGTAAGCAGCAAGTATACTGTAGTAGGATATTACTGTACAGATTTTTGTATGCAACTTTGCTATACAAATCAATTATATAAGAAACCATTTCAAAATGTTAGATTATTGACATGGAATTTCCTGTTAGGCACTTTTTACCAATCTTGCATAATTTACCAATCTATCAGGAAGTTCTATTTAAAATCACATTTTCCACTTCCTGTACTTATTGAATAGTTGCCAAGTGCTTACAAAATTTAAATATGAGCGATAATGACACCAAGAAAATCTCTACTTTTCATATATAATGTACAGTAGTTTATATGTTACCAATCCACATATTTTTTAATTTTTCAATTATCACACCGGAAATTTATAAAATAGGGGAATTAAAGATCGTTTTTCGTCCCAGTAATTTATACGACATTAGGAATTGGCAAACACTGCAATGACCTTGCACAGCACTAAGGTCAGTGAATGATGTCACTATGATGATCTTTTCTGTAGTGTATTGTACAGTATGGAGCTGTGCGTGCATTTTGTGTCAGTATAAACTGTTATTTCATTTTCATTTTCTGGCATAATGTTCATGACTTAAATAGATAATTAATGTCATAGAGGTTCTTGAGAAGTTCACAACGTATAACTATATATATACATAGTCTTTTTTAAGAAATTTGCAACAACAAAGTAGAAGTGCTTGTGTGCACTACTGTTGAGTCAAACATAAAGATTCCTTGTTCTCTAAGTCATTTTTAAAATCAAACAGAAAGGTCATATTGACATACAAATCGAGTGGTCAGTCAGGCTCTAACAATTTTCTCACTACAAGTAATGCCTTATGTGTTTATTCACATGCATGTGGTTTGGGATTCAGGGGAAATTATTCTAGCCCAACTTCACAAGCTCTACAGTACTGTACTTCTACACTGTGCAAAGACAAGTGGCAATGTGTTTTCGCTACCGTAAGTAATACTTTCATGATGTTTTTCGCTCGAGCATAAAAACATTTCCTATTTGTATTTCAATTTTAAATGGTATGGAGGTATGAAGACATCTTCTGTGAAGAGGGCAGAACAAACGTGTACATTTTTCGCCGTGAGAAACTCCTGGTGTGATGAAGACTTTTCTTGTTCTCCTCACAAATCCTATCCAGAGTTTCCGATATCACTCACTACTTTTTCCGCTTGGAAAATTAAAAAAACTTATTGCAGAGTCAGCATTCGTTCTGTTGCATCCCCCTTCAGTATTATTTCTTGGCATTTAGCTAGTGTTTTAGTTTGTTGGTCGCATCAATATAGAGTAAGTTGCAACTGAACTAACAAACTCGGTGCACGCAGCTGAAGTACAGATTACGCCGAGCTCACTTTGTTATCATCATAACTACATCACAGGTCACTGTGGATCCTGTGATCATCATACTGCTTTTTGCGGAAAGCCAAAATTTTCTTTAAAAACATCGAAAAGTTTAGGATTTTTCAGCCTTTTCCAACATTGGGTTGACTTTCATATTTTAGATACGTAATAGGAAACCAACTATATTACTCGTGAATAAAATTGTAGGTTTCGACAATTGATGCTGAAATATCATTATTGTTCATCTTTAAAGTTATCCAAGATCAACTCTGTAACTTCCTTCCCAACAGAAAATACAAAAAGTCTGAATCAAAGAATTTACATTCTAAAAGATAGCTTCCTGCAACAAGGTGTAAATAACATGGTCTATATAAACTGAAATGAAAAGTTAACAAAGCCCTAAATGTTCTTATGCCACATGACATAAAGTTGAAATAAACAGTGTTACAAAGACACATTAGTAGCATAATATGTAAGCATTGAGACACTGGTAGGTCAAGTAGTGCTGACAAGGGCGGCGGAACCGGGGGGGGGGGCGCACAGGGGGCACGTGCCCCCCCCCCCCCC
>JAIPMN010019191.1:2545-38106 GCA_020650975.1 Apostichopus californicus
CCCCCCCCCCCCCCCCCCCCCCCCCCCCCCCCCCCCCCCCAAATCATGCGTCATGTGGCAATGTAGGAATTTGTATTTTGGTCCCCGACTACAACAATTTTTCATTTATTATTTCTTTTGCAGTGGTGTGTGGTATATGATTGGGTAGGAAAAGATGAGGGGGACCATATCAGTCGGGGGGGGGTCATGTGTCATGTGACAACGTAGGAATTTGTATTTTGCTTCCCTGGCTACAAAAATTCCTTCATTTAGTATTTCTTTCGTTGTTTGTGGTATATGATTGGGTAGGAAAAGATGGGGGGGGGACATATCAGGGGAGGGGGATCATGTGTCATGTGGCAATGTAGGAATTTGTATTTTGGCCCCCGACTACAACAATTCCTTCATTTGGTTTTTCTTTTGTTGTGGTTTGTGTTATATGATTGGGTAGGAAAAGAAGGGGGGGATAAAGGGGCAACGGGTAGAGAGAGAGGAGAAAGAATTTGGTGATTGAAATAATGGAGAGGTCACCAAAGAACACTTGATTTTTACCAGAGATATCGATGTTGTTAACCAAAGCAGGAGTGGTGACGTTTCCAATCACTGAAAAGCGATCGGCGAAGATCTTCACACCAGAAATATTCTGAGGAATATTTTTCCATACCGCTGTATTTTTCAGCTGACGAAAAAGAATAAAAAGGAGGGAATAGATTTATAAAGATGACTTTGAGATAAAACTTGTGCCCTACTGTATGTAGGGCTACAATCTTAGCTCTGTAAATTATTCCTGCTATTATCAACATGCTAGAACCCAATTTTATCTGCAAGTTTAACTGGCCAATATACAACTATATTAAATATATTGACTTTTTTTTAAATTATAATTTGATGAGATTTTTGTCGCTGTATACAGGCAATATACTAAAATATCGAAAAAAATAATTCCCACAGCCATGGTCCTAGATATCGTGATTGCCAATCACTGAGCATAATTTCCACAGGTTAGTTAACAGCTCAGCCAAGCTCATTATTGTCCCAGAATTTTCATCTTTAGGAATGCAGAAAAGGCAGCGAACAGAGTCACTTTGCAGGTTTTGACGGGATTTGTAGCCACAAAGAACTCAAAATAGATCAACAGATCCCATTTTAATACATTGAGTTAACACCAAATGAGAGATTTATAAATAGCTTAGTCTCACAATCGTAGAACTCTGAACTCGTCGACACTTTCTACAAGATCAAGGAAAATGCTGACGAAAAAAAATTAATAAAAATCAGCTGTCAGTCAAAGGAACAAAAACATTCTAGAACAGAAATAGCATATCGTCATCATTCTAAAAAATGTTGTCACTGAATCAAATCTTTTAAACAAACATTGCATAGAACCAATAAGTGCACATACTTCATCATTAATGTCTTACGGTTTACCTCTACGACATCGACATCGTTGATAAGCCCTCCCACAAATAGATCTTGGAGCATTATGACGTCATCACTGAAACTGACCGTAACCGTAATGCTCGTGTCGACAGAGGCAAGGGCTAAGTCTTCTGGAGCGACTCCATCGAACGAGGCACCGTCAGAGAGAAATATGTCATCTGAAAACAAGTAGAGGATCATAAGTTTAATAAGTTGTTCATTCTGATCAAAAGATTATTTTCAGATCATGTTTAATAAGTGACAGATGTCGAAAGATATGACATTTGACAGTGTAATATATCAGACAGCAATACTGTGATAACATCATTGTAGTGTACTGATACTGATATAGCGCCATCAATAAAAATGCATAAAACGAAAAAAAAACAAAAAATAAAACCCAAAAAAAAGGCATAAAAACAGTTAGTTGAGTGTCATGAGAAGTTCATTTGGCAACTTGCTCTTCATTACATTTCATCATGATATAGTCAATCCACGGCCACAGATCCAACAATCACGTTGGTCTAATATGAGTGGAAGGAGTGGTACATATCATGGATGCAGAAAATGCAAGATGAACAAACTACATCCAAAAATTGATTAGTTTCAAAATTGAAAACAAAGAAGACGTAAAACAGTTTAGCAATGTAAAATGGCAACCCAACAATCAAACTTACAGCAAGCTGCTGCCTCGAGTACAACTTTTCTCTCCTTTAAGGATTGTTTCTTGGTCTTTGAAAGATAAAGTATGTCTAATTCTACGATGTCGAGGCCATTAATTAGACCGCCAGTGTTGAGATGGCCGATGATAGATACATCACTGAAAGCAAAAATAAATTCTTATAGATTTAAGAGGAGTTGTAAAAAAAGACAGCATTTTTGTCGTAAAATTCCCTACTAGTTAGTCGTATTCCTTTGACTGTCATTGAAGAAATTTTATAACAAAAGTATAATACAGCTAGCTACTGTATGGACAAAGCATGTTGATATGAGAACTTGGGTACTTTCATCTGGAAGTTATATCATTGATCAAGTGTTATTTATTTTACGACTGTATACTTGAACAGTACACTAAGGCAATATTTCATTGTTGACAGTTATAAATGAAGTAACAAATGTCTGTTATCTGAAAGACTATTTTGTTTTCATATTTGCTTCCCTATTATTTTTTTTCATATTTTTATTTTTTTTCATATATTATTTCATATATATTATTTATTATATTATTTATTATAAATATTATTATTTTATATTATTTATTTCATATATATTATTTCACATTTTTTCCATATATTATTTTTTTCTTCTTTTTTTTCCCTGTATAATTAATGAACTCTGCTACTACAATACAATCACAACAATATGCAACAAAGTACAACCTAGAAGGTTTATAAAATGTGTGAAATAAAATCTATGCAGATGAAATGATGGCAAAAATGAAGTATAAAATCACATCATGTAATCCATGTAACATATTCACACAACCGGAGCAAGTACCCATAAATCCTTCAAACTAGGTCAGACAGATTAAGAAATAACACAGATGGATAAGCATATTCAAATCCCTTTTCTAAGTTCCCTTACACACGACACAAGGCAATAGCTTCTTCAGTTTAGCAATCATAAGCGATTTTGTGTTAATTTACTCATGAACTTTAGTGGTTAGAATTACACAGGTGCTTGAAAAATTTATAAAATTTTTCAACAAAAAAATAGAATTAATTTGCAGTGAGAAGCATGGGGAAACTGTGTAGACTTGTCTTGGAGTTTGTCAGCAGTAACTGTTTTGCATGGTGGGCTACGTTACTGTCAGAGGCTTATGTTGTAGAGGCAACAAGAGGTGAATGTAACAGGCCTCAGACTCAAGAAACGTCTGAGCTATAACAAAAGTAAATTACATTTATATATCACTTAATACAGAGTTTCAAAGCGCTTTACAAAGTAGGAAAGAGACATAGGAAACCAACGGAAAAAAATAACCTAGGAATCAAACAGAAATGTTTTAAGTTATCACTTGAAAATACAAAGGGAGGGAGAGTCACAAACGTGAAACGGGAGTTCGTTCCAAAGAGAAGGCGCAGCGACAGAAAAGGCACAATCGCCATAACAAGTTAATTGCAAATGCGCATGATAGGAAGAGCAAAGCGTAACTGTAGTTGACCGACGCAAAGGAGTAAGAAGGTCAGTGATATATTGAGGGGCAAGCCCATTGATTGCTTTGTAGGTGTGGAGTAGGATCTTAAACTGGATGCGCTGAGAGACGGGATGCCATTGCAATGAATGGAGTACAGGAGTCATGTGATCAAACTTTATAGTGCGTGAGACTAGGTTTGCAGCAGAGCTATGTTTGTCTTCAAGCATGACTTAATATCTGTTGGAGGGCATGCTCATTTAATACAAACATCAGGGAATCTCACCGAGCTGTCACAGGCGGTTAGGTTTGTTAGCCTTCCCTTATATGGTCCCTATCCCTTAATGGGACATCAACATATATATATCAATATATTGTATTAACCAGAGTCCTAGTATTAGTCCTTCTGCTATTTGGTGGAAGAAAATCTCAGGAATTGTCCTCAGAGTAATAATACTGGTTTCAATGAATAGACAACACATGGGCATATGTGAGAGAAGAATAAAAAAACGAAAGTTACCCAATAATCTTCTTTAATCCTTTAACTGTTTGCGCTGGTTCTCTGCAAACTGTATCATCATGCTTACTGATAATATCTATCTCATTCAAAGTTTCCTTTATCCCAACCTCATCTTTAAATCTTGCAGAGGAATTAATCATCCAGTTTCCTGTTGTACAAAACCAAACAAAAAACAATTGTTTCCCAGACTGTTTATTACTAGCATCACAAAATTAAATATATGCTAACCTTCTGTTTATATCATTCAAAAAAAAAGTGTCTTCAAAAACTAAACCTTTTTGGAAACCTAAAGTATTTGATTCATATGAGGCCTATGCTTACATCATTTGCATAAAAAAATAATAAATTCAATTTATGACTTAATTGAATAATAAAATGGTTCTTTACAAATGTCATCATGTGAAGATATTTCCAGGGTTACAAAGATCAATCAAATAAAACTGGAACCGAAAATCACTGTTCCGTCAATATGGCGAATGTCTCGATTCTCTTGAATGTCACAATTGGAGTCAAGTTTTGGGACATTTACCGAGAGGGGCAAACAAGTTTGAAAATTTGTCTAGCTTTTAGTCAGCTTTAAACTTCTCTATAGCTGAGTTGTCTGAGTTTCTGACGCATTACTTTAAGTCAAAACTTAAGTCAAAAGTCATGTCTTTTGTCAAACCTTTATGTTCATATCAAGAACATTAAAATAGTACAATACAGAAATTGGAAGGAACTCAAAAGAAGATTAGGTGAGCATATAAGCATGAGTAATCCCCAGTTGCTTCTGTTTTCCAAAATAAATTTGCTTAATATATATTGGCAAAGAACAATTGGAAGAACACTGACGACAATGTCAAGTAATCCTTCTCCAATTGGCCCCCTCCCCAAACACCACCTCTAGAACCGAGGCAAAAAATACCAAAAAAAATTCTGCTTACTATTTAGTGTTTGATAATAAAAACTTGTTGTGTGGATTCTTACCAGTTATTTCTTGGTTTCCATCTAAAGTAACAACAGTATTATCAAAGACTTCCAGGTCAACTCCATCAACTGTGCCGGTCACGTTCAAGTTGTCCTTGACTGTCAGAAATAAAACCATGTCTATAAATATTTATCTGAAACTTGAAATCCTCTTAAAAATCAACTTTGATAGGAATAAACTACGTTCCTAACACAAATATGTATCGGAAAATTTTAAATTCAGTATTACGGCTCCAATTTTGAAAGTAAAATATTAAGAGCTGAATTAAAAGTGGGAATGATGAGAAATATGACCGGACGTTTACAGAGCAAGCGCCAAGCAGCCAAATGTACAAAAAAGGTTTTCCTGAAAGCAACTATTGACTACAAGAATAAAATATTAAAGAAATATAGTCACCCTTGAATTTGAATTCACGATTTATGACTGCCAGTGAACCCTAAAACAAGTCAGTACACAATGTTAAAGGTAACAAACGAAGATCTGCTCAATGAAACATTGGTGTCTCATTTGCAATTTTTTCATACTTTGCATGAAATTATCTAGTTTGATATTCACTTCAAAAGTATTAAGACATATTTTCTATTATTTTGACTGGTAAATAGTTTCACAATGCAGCTAAACATTGCCAGGCATTCAGGTTTCTGCAATTTAATGACGGTGCAATGCCATTATCTTTGATTCAGACACAATATTTATGTTGGTTATTAAGTGCTTGGTGATTCTACCTACTTCGCCCGTATGCCTTAGTTCTAGTTTTAGTTCGACTGACAATATTCCAAAGCTAGCTCCAAATGTGAGTTTTAGTTTGACTGACAAAAATCCAAAGCTAGCTCCAAATATGAGTTGTGGATACATTGTCTTACAACTAGAAAAATAACATTATCCAAAGTTTCATGATTTGATCATCAGCAGTTTGATGTGTAAGTTTCATTACTTTAGAAGACTACAGTCTCATGCTGTCTTGTTTTTTTACCTGTCATCGAAGAAAACGATTTCTGTCCCTCGATGGTACGGTCGCTGTCATTAACCACAGCATAATAATAAAATACATCAGGTGGAATGTCCTGGAGAGACCCGGTGACATTGACATCTGTGCAACTCATATTCCCAATCACAGTAACTGGTTTATGGAATATTTTTGTACCTAAAGATAGAGACGAATTCAACGGATGTTCAATGTTCAAAAATAAATAATTTTGGACAATTAACGATATAGTAATAGTTGGAAGTACATGATTACTAAATGAAATAATGAGTCAGAGGTTTATAGGCACATTTTTAACTGAGTAGAACAAATGTTGCATTTCCTCGACAAGAAAATTCAATTCAATAACTGTATGCTATGATATTAATACTTCCATGGCCAGGTTTTGATTCCTGATTTGATATTCCGATTATAGATATGATACTTTTGTGTCATCGCAAGAGGTGGGATGAAGCAATTAGGAGTGGGGTGAAGATGCTAGTGGGGGAGGGGGGCTGGGACGATTTACCATAGAGTGCTGCTATAATGTAAAAGTCAGTACCAAGAGGTAACAAAGTTATAACAACAGAGGGATACTAAGATGGTTATGTCAAAACAGATACAGATGAAAGTTCAAAGTGAGCTATATTCATATTTTATCTGATCCACACGGCATAAATATCATGTTTAATTATGAAAGAGGAAAGAAAGCAAAGTTGTTCCATCTTACCTGTTATATTTTGTTCACCGTTCAAGGTGACCACTGAGCTAAGATCAAAGTCGTAGATCAGGTCCGAGCCCCGGATGACCCCTTCCGACAGGTAAATAGATCCTTCCAAGTTGTGCATGAAACCCTCCAACGTTAGATTACCGAGTACCTGCACTTTCCCGCTAAACCAAACATCGGATGCGGACATCGTTTGCTCTCCCGTAGAAAGTAGGATTACCGACGCTAAATCTGTCAGGTCCTCACAGTTAACTCTCTCACCATCGTCCAGGGTGATATCTCCCTTCACAGTCATGTCATCGTTGAACGACTTGTGACCTGAAGCAACGAATTATACAGAATTATTGTACTGAAATCTGAAATGTTGCTTTGAAAACGAGACAGGTATGGTACGTGTGGAGGCGGAGACTGTTAATAACTAGTTTGGTTCTTCTACCATGCATGCACATCATCTCTTTTGACATTGTCACTTCACCTTCAATTGTACTGAAATGTGGTATCGCTTAATTCAAGTCAATTCATTTATTATCAAACCAGTGGTGCAGTACAAATGAACGAGTATAAATAGACATATATAGAGTATATATATAAAGAGTATATATATATGTAGAGTAATATGTATAGAGTAATAAGTAATATATATAGTAATAAATAGAGTATATAAAGTATATATAGAGTAATATATAGAGTATACATAGAGTAATATATAGAGTATATATATAGAGTATATATATAGAGTATGTAAATAGTATATGTAAATAGTATATGTAAATAGTATATGTAAATAGTATATAGTATATGTAAATATGTATATGTAAATAGTATATATAGATATAGAGTAAGATATAGAGTAAGATATAGAGTAATATATAGAGTAATATATAGAGTAATATATAGAGTATATATATAGAGTATGTATATAGAGTATACTAAGTAACAGGAATCATATTATAATAATAGAAAAACATAACTTTATGTATGAGAATAGAGAAAAAGAAACTTTGTCACTGAAATGAAAGGAAACCAATTGGGGAAAGTTTTAGAGAAGCTTGCATAAAATCAGGGAAACCAAATTAAACCTAAGGGCAAAAAACAAGGGAGATGGTGTTAGTACTCATCACTATAATATCACATGACTAATTACTGGTGTCAAGTCATGTGACAAGTACTCACACACATCCCATAAGTCACACATCATCACACACATATGTCACATTATTACACACACTTATGTCACATTAATATCATTCATTGTTCACGTCAGGTGATTGGGCAATTGTAGACATTAATATTCTACTATATTATTTGTGTACTCACACAAATACAAACAAAATACAAAAATACAAATACAAAAAAACTTTTGAAATAGTTCCCGACAAGGGCATAGATAAATTTCCTACAGCCTGACTTTCTTACCCGAGATAGTGGTGTCTCCATCTACTGGTATGAAATCAGCTGTTTTAAGGTTGTCCATAGTGCCATTAACGATTAAGGCCGAATTTATTGCTATATTACCAGCTATGGACAGATCCTCTGGTATAACCTGGGATTTGGACTTTGACAACGCTACGTCGTTAAGAGCAGAGATGTTTACTCCATTGATCAAACCGTCTACAACGATGTCGTCAGAAGCTGAGGGGATAAAGGAGAAGACTTCAGTTATTGGTATAAATATATATATGTAAGGCTCACCAGTTATAAAATATCCAAATAAAATGTTATAAAATATAAAATATCTAAAATTTGAATGGTCCATGTTCCAAGTCCGATAAACCACAATTGTTAATTTACTGTACATTTCCAGCTCTGTCTCGAACTGTCTGATGCTGTGGTACAATAAAGAACGTTTTGAATCATATACAATTAAAAGCGGGAGAATGGAAAACAAACCTTTATGTCGCACATTCAACACTGTTTCCTAATCATGCGCATGCATAGAACTATTCAAGACGTTACCTTTAACATATCCAATTAAAACACCTTAATCTCTAAACTGCCCAGCCTTCAATTTAATAAGCTGCACTCATGATCAGATGGCAAGCAACTGGTTTGGTTGGTCTTTTATGTTGACAGAACAAACGATTCATTTTTCTTTTAAAATACCATAATATTTAAAATTACTCTTAGAGATGTTACTGTAAGTGTGTAAATATTCCATGGGTGAAATGCCACTCAAGAGTGCATTAAGTTGAAACTGGAGGGGGGGGGTGAGGGAAGGGAGAGGAAGGGGTGGTTCTGTTTGTTTTGGTTTTTTGGTTCTCTTTTCTAATTGTAAAGTTCTGTATTTTTTAGGGAGTGTCACTACCCAACAAGCCCTATAGGGTTTTTTAGTACACTTCCTTTCACAAGTTTTGTTTCTTATCTCCTTCTATGTCATATGTCATACTTATGTTGTGATAGGACAAAAATAAATAAATGAAATGAAATGAAGTTAAATCTCTTTTGTCTTGTTTGGTATGGATCATTTTACAGAAGAACCAACATGTTTTATCCAAGTCTTTTAGACGACTTCAACTGGTGGAATAAATCTTCACAAGGAGATATATGCGTCATATGACATACGGCTAATAATAACTGCTTACCAAATTCTGGTAAGCTCTACAAAAATGTCTTAGCAAAAATTCCTTTTTATTTTTTTTATTTTCCAAGAAATCTTTCCAAAAATATGAACTACTTACACTGTCTATTACTAACTTTTGTGGTATGAATCTGTAAAATTTATGTAAGAAGAAAGGATGAGAAATGCTTCCAAAGAAGCGATATTTTTTACTTACCTTTTACCGTTTCAGCAAACGTTATTTTGCCTGCAAATGTCTGTGGCCCAGTCAATTTGATCGTGCTGAGGTCTAGTTCACTGACATCCACAGAGTCTATCTTTACGCCAGATGGGAAAAGGATGTTACTTTCATCCATAGTCACAGTCTGTGTGAAGTTAACCCTCCCTTGATAAGATGAAACATAACAGGGTGTTTATTTTGAAGTAACACCATACCAGGGAAAGACATTACATTATCTTTATCGAGCCTAAAACAGCTCAAGGAGTGACTGAAATATTTTCATTTTATGGGAGTAAAAAAAAAGGAAAAAAGGACCACTAATATCTTTCCTGTATTGTTCAATTTAAAGAGATAACAGATTTGAAACATGGATGTGCTCTACCTTGGGTAAACAATGTCTTACTTGAGGCAAAGACAGAAATAAAAGTTTGTAGTTGACTTCTTGCATGAACACATGAAACTTGTGAAATGTAATTGAGCAGCCAATGGAGAAGTTTTGGAATAACTGTTTTTTTAAGTTTTGAGTTTGATTATGAACAATAGTTTTAAAGTTTGATTTGACTAAAATAAATATTAACACATTAAGAGTAACAGTAGAACAGATACACTGATTAGGCAGCCCATGGAGAAGTTTTGGAATGACTGTTTTTTAAGTTTTGAGTTTGATTATTAACAATAAATTTAAAATTTGATTTGACTAAAATAAATATTAACACATTAAGAGTAACAGTAGAACATATACACTGGGAATATTCCAGGTTATAATGAAAACAATCAGTATTTTGTCTATAAATGTTGTTACGTCACGTTTGTGTATTAATTTGGCTATATTAAATTATTCTCTGGAATTTGCTCAAATCTGAATAGAAGGTTTACTAGAGATATCACCATTCATAACCAGCACCCTTCTGTATCTTGCCATCCATTTTTATAAGGTAAAACAAAAATTAAACAAATACAGCAAACAATGAACCTCTCGGGTACATAAATTACTCTGCAGTAAAGCAGCATCTCAGGACATAGATTTAGACAGAGATTGACTGAATTGCTCATTTCTTTAAGTAAATATTTTCAAAAATATTTTCAAAAGTGTGGACAAACCTCAGCATTGATTGAATGATTGATCGGTTGACTCTTTAATTGATGACATATTTAAATTAATTACAGAGTGATGATTATCTAACTTACTGTCATTATAAATCAGCATGTCTCTGAAACAAAAGCAAAACCTTCTGAGCGGTTGTTTACTTAAAGATTATCTAAACATATTGATGGGGTGATTCCACCTTTCAGATTTCAATAGGCAGTCTGACCAATGAGCTATTGGAGTAAATGGCTATAACTTTTCTGTACATAGAATACTAGCACTTACCAGAGATGGTCTGATTGGTAGATATTAGGAGTACATCTTCAGATATATCAAGACCATTAACAGTGCCATCCACTTCTATGGATGCATCGCAGGTGAGGTTGTCAACCTTGATAGGTGTACTGACGATCTGGTCTGTTGCCAAGGGAACCACTTCAAAGGGAAGATTTATTCCATTCACTTCACCATCCACATTTACATCACCCTCAGCAACAAGGTCACCATAAAGATATTTAATACCTACAAAAAAAAAGAGAAAAAAAAGAGAAAAAAATAGGAGGCTTTATATGAATAACTTACACAATCATAAGAGAAAATAATTTCCATTGGGTCTATGAATATATATTTTTTTATATAGCGCTTTATACCAGCTAGGTCTCAAAGCGCTTTACAGACGTTATATGGGTTAATGAATAGATGGGGTCAATGAATAGAGGGGGTCAATGAATAGATGGGGTCAATGAATAGAGGGGGTCAATGAATAGAGGAGGACAAGGGATGGGGAGGAGGGGGGAAGATGAGGGTGGTAGATGTAATATGACCGATGTGAGATACATTTGAGCACTGTATTAAGTAAACCTTTGCATATATGACACTGTATGACTTCTTGCTGTTATATGACAGAATGGAGGCTTTATCATGAAAATCATACTTGAGAGATAGTATTTTCCATTGGGCCAATGAATAGCAAAGAGGTCAAGAGGTAGGGTGGGGGGAGGAGGGAGGGGTGGAGGTGAGTGTGGTAGATGTAATTTGACCGGCATGGGATTCATTTCTGCACCGAATTAGATAAACATTGCATACGTAACACCTCATGATGTCTTGTCATTATATGACAGAAATATCATGCACAATGTAAAGATACCCCACTCCCCCCCCCCCCATCAGATCATTCACTGGCAAACCATTGGAAAGTATCTACTTATGCCACTGCACGTTACATCTGCAGTACCCTATGTCTTCTACAAGAAGATGTTAATGCTAAAACTGATGCAACATTGCATGACCATGATGAAGGTTTTTAGTTTATTGCAATTTGAAAATCTAAGTACTGCAATCTTGAGGCAGGTGGAGAGGGGTGGGGGGTTGGAGGGGGGCATAGAAAGGCTATAAGAACAAAAGTCCAAAGGTTTCACTTAAACAATGATGTAGTAACAGAGAATCGTAAAAAGTAATTTTTCACCAAACCCTCCTACCCAGCTTAGTCAGAGGCTCCAAAAATTCAGCAAAATTAATTTATGCACTGTCTGCCTTCCTCTGGCAATAAATTGGGATCTTTAATCGGTCCAACTATATCTTAAACTGGCCACCATCTATATTACATTCAATGTTGGTTCATTTTATAGTGTCCCTTTCGATACCAATCCTTTGTTCTATGAAGGAGAGTTAGTATTGGTCTAAATCAATTTTACACATGATAAACAGTTCACAATATGTACTACATCTTAATATTGAAAGAAAAAAATACCTGTAATGGTTTGAGTCGTTAATTGGACGACAGCTTGCTCTGCTAGTTTAGTTACGTTGACATTATTAATCTTCTCATTGGCTAGATTCACATCTCCCTCGATGACTGTTTCATTTAAAAATGTTAGGTTGCCATGGATATAGTTCAGTTCATCTAGTAAGACAACCATGGTTTTAAATTCTGATAGATCAACCTGTAGGAAAAGCAATTCAAAAGAATGTCTTTTGTAAATATTTAGTTTTTAAAAAAAAATTATAGTACTCTTAAAAATAAATTGGAAAAAACAAAACAATATAATAGCAGTCGTAGTAAAGACATTTGCACATATATGTTGATGACTCTCTATGACTTTCTCCATTAATTACCTGGTCCACTGTTTTACCGTCATGCACCCTGGTCTCATCTTCCAGTTTTACATCGCTGTTAAACGTCTTGAATCCTCCGATGCTGCTAGGTTCGGAGGTCGTCACGACATCAGAAGTTAGATTCAAGTTGTTGACTTTACCTTTGACCCAAGCATTGGATTGGAAGGTAACATTACTGTCAAAGGTTATGAGACCTTCCACAACTTGATCACTAAAGGTCAACAGAAGGTCATCTACATGAATGAGATATATGGAAAATGTTAACAAATCACTAATAATCTGTGATTGTGATAGGTTGCCTACCCAAAAAACTCCACTATCTTTCCGTCTAACAGAGAAATGATTTGTACAACCTTGGAAAGTAGTTAGAATGTGTGATGGAATGTTAGTTTACATTGCCATGGTATGATAAAGCGACTTCATCAAAATTACACATAAATTTTAATTTCAATTGTGATGGGGTCCAATTGCAACGGTGAACAACCTAAGACAAACAAAGACAATTTGATGTATTGAAATCATTCTACTTCATATTCCTTTAATAAATAGCTTCTGAAACTTTTGAAAATCTCTGCAATGGATTATCCTCTCAAGATGCGAGTTGGACCAATGTCTTTTCTTTTTGCTTGTTTTATAGCATCATACTTGATTTGAATTGAGACTACTTATACGTTACAATACCATACCATACCGTATCATACCACACCACACCATACCATACAATACCATACCATACAGTATCGTACTGTACCATACAGTATCATACAATACCATACAATACCATACTATACCATATTATACAACACCTAATTATATTCCGGCCATTTGATTGTCAATTGCTCGTCGATTGCATGCAAAATCCGCTCTATTGCACTCTATGAAATAGAACCATGGGTTATACTTTTTTGATAGCACTTTTTTCAATGGTAAGAGAGCAGAGAAACCTGTCTGTTCAAAACAATCTGTTGCATGAGTACATTTTACATCCAATTATATCCAAATTTGAAGGTGTTGTATAAAACAAATAATGAATGGTTTCCATTCATGCAATAGTGCAAATATTTCATTCGTTGAAAGATGTTATTTGTTCCATTCAACTCGGCTGCGCCTCGTTGAATGGAACATTCCATCTTTCAACTCATGAAATATTTGCACTATTGCACTCATAACCATTCATTATTTGTATACTATACCATACAATACCATACCATACAATACCATACCATAGATACCATACCATACCATACCATACAATACCATACAATACCATACAATACCATACTGAATGGAAGGCAAAATGTATTGCCATATCCTGAGCCTATTTTATAAATAATGAAACAGTCTGAAATATTGTGATCAATATCTGATGTATTGTATTATACACTGACAAGGTGGCATCACAAAGTTATCATGCCCATATGCTTAGACAATCCACTACATGCACATGTACATGGTTTTTATGACTCTCTTAAGACTTATTACAGACACCACTGTTTCTTTACACAACTATAGATATGTAACACATAAATACTGGATATCTCACCTGGTACGTCGAGATCATTTATTTTCTCGTCGACTGTCACGTTTCCATGGACTGTCACGTTTTCCGCAAAGACCACATGACTATCAATAGTTTGATCACCATTAAGAGACAGAGCATTAGCCCCTATACCTTCCACATCTATCAACCCCTCACAGCTAGAAATATCATCGACGGTGTAACCGTCTGGTAAGACCGAAACACAGACGTCCAGATCCACACCACCAAAATAAATGGTGCTGATGTTACCGATGGTGGTGTCTGTGACATCTACAGCACTCTGGAAGACTGTGAAACCTTTGGAGAGGAGATTTAAGAGAGAAGATACACCATCAAAATATAAGGTGCTGGTGTTACTGTATGTACAATGGTGTTTGTGACATCATCAGCACTCTAAAAGACTGTGTAACCTAATGGGAGTAATCATTGCACTGTAAGTGGACAAGGTGTTGTTATTACAAATAATGGTGCTTTTGACATCAATGTACTCTGGAAGACTGTGTAACCTCATGGGAGTAATCATTACACTGTAAGTAGACAAGGTGTTGTTATTATCAATAATGGTGCTTTTGAGATCAATCTACTCTGGAAGACTGTGTAACCTAATGGGAGTAATAATTACACTGTAAGTGGACAAGGTGTTGTTATTACCAATAATGGTGTGATACCTACTGGGAGTGATAACATGCACACATAAAACAAAATATAAAACTGACACATAAATTTTACCTTGAATCACATGATCACCAGTCAAGGATACCAGATTGGGAAACCATGACCTGAGGTCAAGTAAATTCTCATTGTTCTTTTCTACTTGATCGATGAATGTTGGATCTATGTTAAAGTCGTGGTCACCCTCCACCGTCAAATTCACCACCGTAAAAATATTCAGAACTGAGAGATCACCTGTTGCAAGATACAAGAAAAGCATTTAAACATTGCAAAGGTGATGTTGCTGATGCACCATGTGTACACCATGATAACTGGATGTTTCTTCAACAGATATAACGGGGAGACTCACCGCTAAGAGCAAGAGGTCCTACAAATTCTTGATCACCATACTCTTTGAAAGTTTCGTTAAGCGTCGCGTAGACATCCTGCATCCCCCTCCTACTTTTGTTCCAGTGGGTTTCAAGGTATTCGTGACATTCGATTATAGCGTCGATAGGGACCACAGTTACCTCTGAAAAAGAGAGCCACCGTGTTTAATACCAATACTATGCGAGATCAACAATAGCATCAAAACAGTTCAAAAATATCTCTTGGATTCATTTATATGGTATTAGTACGGAAGACTAATGCGGCCATGACAACAACAAAAAACACGGATATATACACGACAAGATTTTTACTACGAAAAACACAATTTTGACTACGAAAAACACAATTTTTACTACGAAAAACACAGTTTTTACTACGAAAAACTCAATTTTTACTACGAAAAACAAAACTTTTTAAACAAAAAAAACAAAATTTTTAATACGAAAAACCACATTTTTGAAACGAAAAACTAATTTTTAAAACAAACTTTTAGGCCTTGCAGTGTTGAACAGCATATTGAGTCTAAGGCCTACGTAACAAATTTCTTACCTATTTCTCGTTTTAAAAATATTGTTTTTCGTTATAATTTTTTTTCTTCTATATATATATATCCGTGTTTTTTTTTTTGGGCTTTGGCCGCATTAGTCTTCTGCATATTAGAAATAGGCGACAAAAAAAAAATATATATATATATCATGCTGAAGCAGAATCAAGATACGTTAACTTGTAAGCGCTCCGTAGTAACATGGTAATAACCGGTCAGAAATTTAAATGTAAATCAAAATCCAAGTTTGATACCGGCCCCATGGTAAAACACTATCGGTTTTATTCATGTTATCTGGATAGGTACATCGTGCAATAATCATAATTAGACACACTGTGTTTCCTCTCTACTAAAAATCTTCTCAATTCTTCAAAATGCGCCATAATTATGTTAGTTTGTCAGTTTCACACCCTTTCACCCACTGTAGAAACTGCCAAGTTTCACAGTTAAAACAGTACAGTTACTTTGGTAGGGAGTTTTTTTCTTGTGCAAGAATCATTACAGGGTTAGTTCAAACATGTTTCTTGTTTTATCTACAAGTCAGATCACTTAACCATTCCCTGTAAACATGTCAGTTATGCATTCTTTCAAATATTGTTGAGCAGAAGGTAATCTTTGTCAATTTTTAAGCCAATTATTACATTTGCTGCAAAAAAAAACATAAAATATCTACAAAAAAAAAATTCCTTCCTATGTGCCATGTTTCATGTCTCCAAAACATATTTCAAACATTTAGATTGACTTTTTAACAAATTCGGTAAAACTACAATCGTTAAAGATTGATCGACGCTTCCAAATTTTCTTCTCGGAAAGTGCTCCGTGGTAAACAAACAAAAATTGAAATCACACATAAGAAGGCTTATTAAAAATGACAGATATAGTAAAATTAAACAGCAATAACGAAGAACTGTTCCATGTATATACAAATACCAACTTGTGTCTCCCCATTCCACCCTCCCCCCACCCCCCCCCTGGGCATATGAACATCTTCTAGACAATGAACTCACCTTTTGGACCTTCAATAAAACTGAAAAAATTTGACTGGTAGGTGTTGAAGTCATCCATGGCTGTCAAATTTCTTGATAAAGCCAGATAAATGACATCATCGATTGGAAATGTTTCCATGGCAACGGTAGTTTTGTCACCATCGGTTGCCTCAAAGAGTACATGAGTTTCCACCCAATCGTTGTCATCATCAAACTCAAAAATTCGGACAACTTCAGGATACTGTGAATAAATGAAAGCACATCCTCATAGCATTTTTTACGTTAAGGTTTTAAATTTTGTGATATTTTGTGTGAATGCATCTGGCAACAGTAGAATGCTTGATGTTGTCTTGGCAATTTGTCTGAAAATGCCTCCACTTTTCTTCATATTTTGTCAATCATTTATACAGAGAGGGGAAAAAAAGAATATTTTTACACAAGAAAAAAAGCTAAGCAAACACTCCAAATGTATTAGGTTTCCAGGACAAATCAACAAGATTATAAAACTCTAAGTAAAGCTTTTGTCCAGA
This sequence comes from Apostichopus californicus, assembly GCA_020650975.1. Taxonomy (NCBI): domain Eukaryota; kingdom Metazoa; phylum Echinodermata; class Holothuroidea; order Aspidochirotida; family Stichopodidae; genus Apostichopus; species Apostichopus californicus. The sequence goes on from JAIPMN010019191.1 coordinate 19,873, forward strand.
TGACATCATCACAGAACCACTACTTTGATCCAACTTTCTGGAGTTAGTAGTTGAAGGAGGTTTTACAGCCAGTCAAAATAGGTTACATTCAGTCAACTGTATCTCGAGTTAGGGGCAAGATAAGGAGAAGATGTTTTCAAACTAGCAGTCTGGAATATTTCTCTCTTCAATACAGTTCTAATTTTAACATTGCTTATCACCAGTAATTTTTTTTTTAAACTTAACGCTAAATTGAAATGATATTTTGCTATCTGTTATGAAATTCTTTGCTAAGTCCATTTTTGTAGCATATCTTAAAAAGCATTAACGTCACGCAAGAAACTGATACACCTGGCAAAATGTAGGTTGAAAACCTCTGCGTATAATTTCTCTCTGTAGACAATTAGTGTATAAACATTACCTGCATTTCTGTTAGGAAGAGTAAGCTGTCCTCTCCCTCCAGTAACTGATAGTGCCACATCCGTGCCCCGTACGACGGGATGGATTGGTACCTGATAAATTGACTACCTGTTCACAGAGTCAAGAACAAATACTGTAACATTCATTTACAGTCAATGTAATAAAGGCTAATAAAGGCATAAGATCTTTGTTTTATCATAGTTTCAGAGATACTCTGAAATCATAAAAATATCCCTTTTGTTTTGTTTATCACAGTTCGGGCATTCTAGAGCTCTCAGCCTATTAGAAATGAAAAATGTGTAAAAGTAAGTTGGCCTGACGTTTCGATCCTAGCAGGATCTTCTTCAGAGACTTAAAAAAAAAATTAAATAAAAAAAAAAAAAAGGAAAAATGTATAGTGTTCAATCCATGCCCAATTCTGCAAAAAAAATAAATTTCCTCTAGCACAAGCAATACTTCGTCAGGGATTTAAGCATGTGGGTAGGGTGCGAGCAAGGTCATCATAAAATCCTCAAACTCGATTGAAGATTTGTAAGTATTAGTAAATAGCAATATTAATATGAAGTTGATTCTATGACAGTGCAAGACTCACCTGACCACCAGAAAATGTATGAGTTTGTGTCATAAGAGCCAGTGACGCTATCTCTTTGGCAAGCGACTGCGAGGTAAATTTCAAAACCGATTTGAAAGTATTCTAAATCAATCACTGCAGATGTCTGGATGTTCTGAATCAAAAGTAATTCTTCATTTTCTGAAACAGCAAAACAAAAACAAAGAAGTAAAGACCGAGAAGAACTTTATGGAAAAAAAAAGAACCTTAGAGTTATAACATTCAGTCGATTAAAGTGGAAGAAATTTTGTCAAAATATTCCAATATTGCTTTTTGTTAAACTTCACATATTAAGTTAACAGTAACACCAAATATTAATATTTTACCACAGATCTTATCATAACATTTCCGTGGGCGGGGCCCCATCTTTTTTTTTATTATCGATATATATTAAAAGGTCAAAGTTCACAGGAAGATAAGAAGACCTACGTGAAATTGTGTTCATCCTACAAAAATTTCATACCGTCATGACATTTATTCTTACTTCTCATGTATGTTTCATCTGTAGTTCAATCAGTTTTCCAAACCACTGACCTCTAGTTGAGGTTACCATAGTTACAACTTAATTAGAACATGAAGTCTTGATGGGTAAAAGAATTGATGATATCTCTGGCAGCATTTGGTTACATGCTATAACAGGGTATATTTTGCCCTGAAGTAGCAAGGCTTGTATCCTATTTGTAACCTACAGGATACTATTATTTCCATAGACTAATGCTAAATCGAGAGCATGGTGGCCAATTGGCTAAGGCGTCGGACTTGTGATCCAAGGATTGCTGGTTGGATTCCTGCCTAGTTCATTACGTTGTGTCCTTGGGCAAGATGCTTTATCTCAATTGCCTCTCTCCACCCAGGGGTTAAATGGTACCTGTGAGGTAACTTGTCATTGGGCGCAGTATTTAACTGCTGCCGACTGGAGGGATTGTCTCTGGGACAGGTTATCTTTGACCAGGGGTAATATAACGTCTGTAAAGCGCTTTGAGACCTATCACTGGTATAAAGCGCTATATAAAAATCAAATATTATCAAATCTAGCTAGGTGTCTCCATGCAAGGGGTGGGGGGAACCCACCACTATCAAAGAGGTAGACAGGAGATCCCACATCATAGTTGCCATCGTTATCAATATACTGGCCGATCACAAGGTACACAAAGCCCTCGTAGGTGAAGCTGATGGTGTCACAAGCTCCTGAAGTTGGAAAACTCACAAGCTGATCAAAATAACTTCCTTCGTATCGGAAAATCCTGGAATAAAAAAGGAAAAGAATGGTGCAAAGGAGAGATACTCGACTTTCCTTTAAATTTAATACTTTTCAGAGATTTTTTTGATTTTACTGGCGTCTATTTTGATTTTACCTGGAGTCTTCTATTTTGATTTTAACATTACGGCACTGTGTCGTAGGACGATGAGGTGAGTAGCAGTGTCCCTGTAGTCTGCACGGCACAATCTTTATGTGCTTCTGCAGTCTCACAGAATAGGAATGCACTGATAACGTACACAAATAATCTCTATTGATGTGAGAGTGTTTTGTGGTCAAATGGTTTAATACTAAAGTGGAACTTGTGATCAAAGGCTTGCAGGTTCGAGTCCTGGACAGATCATTACGTTGTGTCCTTGGGCAAGGCACTTTATCTCCATTGCCTCTCTTCACCCAGGTGTATAAATGGGGACCTGTGAGATAAACTGTCAGTTGGGTGCTGTTTAGCTGCTGTCATGTGGAGGGATTGTCTCTATGTTTGACAGGTTATCATTGACCAGGGTAATATTATTATACACCTTGAACACCGTTTTCGGTGGATATGTCTGTCCTTATAATTCCTCAATATTATTATAATTATAATTATTATCTGATGTCGATCTAGGGGGATATGGCAAGCTTTGCCTTTTTGACACAATGCCTAAAGTGGAATGGGAAAAAAATTGTCAGGTTGGTTGCCAGGTGCATTCACAAAACTTTGCCAAACAATAGTGAACATAGTATTCATAAAAGGTCAGCAGGAAGTTTTTCAGCAAACTTATTACTTCATAAATTTCAACCACAGAGCACAACAGCACATGCCCTTAACACGTGACTTTTGCCCTCGGGTGTACCACAGACCCCATCCTTGACAGCTTGCCTGGTTTCCACGCAAGATATTGCCTCACCTTAGATAACTGTCATATTTAGCGTATCCATCTTCCCTCAGGTTGGTAATCACCAGATAAGTCTCTCCCTCGTAATCGAAGAAATGCGCTCCCGAGGTACCATGGGTGAGCACAGTTTGCAGAGTGGTACTTGTAAGAGTCTCAGCGTCGAATTCAACTATCCTCGATATCCCCTCGTAGAGATCACCTTCAAATCTGGAATTCATCACGGCTATGAGAAGCTTGTCGTTGACAAAGTGAGTCTCGATGATAGACACACCAGACGTCTCAAAGGTAGCACCTAGAAAGATCAACAGAGAAAAAAACAAGAAAAGAAAACAGAAAAAAAGAAAAGAAAATGAAAAAAAACAATAAGAAAAAGTGAAAAAATAAATTTTTAAATTTTTAGATTTTAAAATTTTAAAAAGAGAAAAAATCCAATTGGGGAAAGCAAAAAATTGCCATGGGATCTCATTTCATTATATTTCTGATCCAATAACATCAAGTATACATCAACAATAAACAAGTAAAAACAGAACGAGGATTAGGACAAGCAAAAGTAAACAAAATTCCTGTAACCAGAAGGTCTGCATTGCCCAATCAAATAGAAAAATTTAGAATGAAAAAGTATAAAAATACCAACAGATATAAACATAGGCGTAGGAGCCTAATTTGATTTGGGGGGGCTGTAACGACTTGCCCGAAAAATATATCCAAAATTTTTCACGCACTCTTAAAATTTTTCTTATATTTTCCGTGTTATACTTATAACCCTTCCATATTGGTTATAATTATTGGGGAAGTCGTTACAATAATAACGATAATAATAATAATATCAGTTTAACCATTGAAAAACACATTGAAAACTATTCTTCTTTCAGTAGTGGCCTGAAAAATTCTCAGCATATTGCCCGAATTTTCACATAAAAAATTGAAAAACACACTGCAAATTTTTCTTCTTTCAGTAGGTGCCCGAAAAATTCTCAGCATATTGCCCGAATTTTCACCAAAATTTTTGGTTGGGGGGCTGCAGCCCCCCCCACCTCCTACGCCTATGGATATAAAAATACAAATATCCTATATACAATATGTAAAAAAGGTTATTGCAGCTCAGTGAAAGAGAGGTCAATGTAGTGGGTTTTAATTGCATGCAAGAATGATTGCAAAGAAGCACAAGTTATGTGTCTCTAATTTCCTCTTCCAAATCATATTTCAAATCATGATATTTGATAGACCTTTAGCTGTGGAATGTATCAGTCAGGACAACAATGCAAACTAAAGCCAATTTGTTACCGACACAATTTTTGACACTTTTTTTTTATTATAAACAAATGACAACTTTGGGATTACATATGTTGATTCTGACTGGCAGACATGTATATTGAAACTATACCAGTGCCAAAGAAAAAACATGTCAGGAACATGTAAAGTGGAATCTGTTTTAGTTCCAAGAATCCCTTACCTGTATTGACAAATGTATCCGTATCCCATTGAAATATTTCTGCATAGTGCAAGTAGCTTCCTTCGTCCGACTGGTACTGTCCGCAAATCAGGAAATGTTCACCGTCGAGATAGAAGTACTTTAAGACCGTTGCGTTCCCGACGTCAAATCCACTCGCTGCCTCAATTGTCCAACTGACCTCTATCTCTGTAAATTATGTAAGAAGAAAAAAAACTGTTTTTTTTTTTTCGAAATATTTTTCGAAAATTTTTATAAAATTTTAATAAGTTTTCCCTGTTATATCTGTATGTTGAAGCTACATTCCAAAAAATTTGTAGGTCTTGTATCTTCAAGAAAAGCTTTTGGCTGGAACTACTCATAATGGAATCATTCAATGCTATATATGAGGTCAAGAAATTCATTGATTTCAGTTGCCAAATTTATCAAAGATAAAATTTGTTTGAAACATCAACGGTAACTCTAAAGCCAGACGAAGGGTTATCCAGGCTATGTTTTATGCGTACATGGCTTGATTTTTCATGAGATAATATCCTGAAGCAAACTGCCTTAAAGGCATTGAAGACTCGCCCCAAACCGCGTGCCGCCCTCTGAAAAAAGTTAACTTTCTGTTGCTTGCAAGTGAAGTTTTCTTCTTGTCGTTACAAAATGCAGACAGTAATGAAACGTGATACCTTAATTGTTATTTTTAGCTGGACCTGAGATGTCCATCGCTGTATCGTTGGTATACTGTGCTGTGGGTATTGACCGCAGCTGTATGTATTGACTGTACACAAGTGTATAATTACCGACGGTAGCAAGCTGTGTGTGTATTTTCTGGGATCCATGGTGGTGTTTAACACTTCTGTTACAACTCATTCGAAACTAGGTCAGATTACCGGCATCAGACGTTTCTTTGTGTGCGAGTCTTCACTCCCTTTAAATCAAACCTTTGGGGTTAATGCAGGACCATATAGAGCAGCATTGCTACAGAAGCTCAAATATTACAGCTGCAGGTGGGCCTGTATTCTAATGCTCAGAGAAGCAGTTAAGGCAGAAGGGTGTTTGTTGGGAGGTATTTTAGACCCCGGAAGTTTTTTAAAATAAGGCACATTTTATTAACAGTCGTTTCACGCAAGAGTACAAGTTACAAGAGCAATTACAAATAGTACAGAATCTAAATTTGATTGTAAAGTCCTTCAAAAAAGTATCGCTATTCTTATGATACGCAAAGGATCTGCAAAGAAGAGCGCATGAATTACTAGAGGACAGCAGTGGGACAAGTTACATTTAACAATTAATAATGTTTGGCTATGCTCGATACTACTTATCCACTTATCCTAGAAGAAAACCTGGTCAAAAGTTTTGAAATTTTTTTGCTTTATTATTAGTATTATAACTAGTGTATAAAAATGTACATATGCCACAATTTTGTATGCAGACCTCCAAATCCAAACATTCTTCACACACTTCCCAACCCCCCTCCCCTTATTCACCCCCTTCCCCATGACACAGTGTTCCACTTTTCAACCAAAGAAATAGGATAATCCCAATTGTAAAATCTATGAGGCTATGAAATACATACATCTCTGTAACACATAAGATGCTATGAAATGTAACACCTAAGATGCTATGAAATACATACATCTCTGTAACACCTAAGATGCTATGAAAAGAAAAATTCTGTAACACCTATTAGATGCTATCAAAAAATACATAAGACAAAAATATGTATATAAATTTCGCTAACCTGAATCTCTCCTAACCCGTTTCTGGGATTTTATGTGATGCTCTAAAAGACTATTTTCAAAGCTGACAATCTGATCTGAAATTGAACTCATCTTCAAGTTGAGAGCAGTATCGTACGTGTCTGCCTGCATCTCATCGCCACTTGTTGAAAGTAAAGGTGCATCTTCTCCAAAATTTAGAAAATCTAAACCGTGCTCAAGAGAGGAAGACAGTCCACTTATAGCGACCAAAATAGCCAGAAAGAGCGGCATTTTCAAAACAAAGACTGTGGAAAAAAGTGAAACTTTATAGCAAACAGCAATGCTGTAAATATAAGCAATGTGGCCTAATGTGGCCTAAGGAAAACCAAATCATGTTGATATTTAACTAACATTCCAGTCAATCTATGAAGCAGGAATTCACAACAAATACATATTGAATATATGTTTTCAAGATTGCTGGCAGAAATATTAAACATGTTAACTATTATATAATGTATGTTTGACTTTTGAGAACTGCAGGGTATATCCTATTATGCTTACAACACAATATGCATATACAATGTATACCTTGGCAACTATAGTAAATCATTAGCCTAGTCTTTTCCTTTCCTACAGTCTTCCATAATGTTACTGAAGATGTCACAGAGCCATGAAAGGATGAATTTAAAATACTTGAAAATACCCCGGAACACAAAAAGAAATCAAACATATACTTACATATTTGTTTCAATAAATTAATTCTGCCAAACCAAAAAAAGGTAACAAAAACAGTCAGTCTCTCAACTGAGGTCCACACAGCCTTCAGAATGTAGGGTGGAATAAGACTGCTCTACTAAATGCTGGCTGCTGTAGCAGTCTGCTGGTGACCAGCCAAAAGCTTTGCAATTCCTTTCATTGTTATTCATCATGATATTGCACCTAATCCCTGACCAGTCCTGTATTACCTCACATACCAAACTGAGCAGGTTTAAAGTCTCTGCATATGTATTAGCTCTTCTCATGAATATGCATGAACCAAAATTTTCAACATCCAGCTATCCACACCTTGGGCTTACAGATATCGATAGAAAATATTGTTTTTTGATGAAGGATACAATAAGCGAAGCAAATGCATACATTTTTCTTCAAGGAAACTTAATTTCCTTTGGATATATACCATTAATTTACCCTCTAACTGATGAGATAAATAAATTACATTTAAAAATGCCAAGAGGATATATACACGCAAAGGAAACAAATTACTTCTTTTGTCTTTGGATTTTCTTTAAATTTAAAACTATTAACCCTAACTGTGATAATAAGGTGCACAAACTGTGCATCATCTCAAACTTAAATGAAGACATGCCAACAATTTTAAAAGAATAAAAAACCCACATCAGAAACCACACACCCCACACAAAACTGAAATGTATATTCGTAACGAATCTGATGGTTCTTGAATGGGCAAGTCACTAAAATAGCCTCCAATTTTTGACATGCTTAAATACTGCTATCAATTAGCATTTAAAATACCTTTATGGGGAGGTACTAACTTCTATCATTCAGTGACATTCAATCGTGTGAGTGAACATTCAATAAGCATATATATAACATCTAGGGGCAATAATTTTACACATAATTCATGTATTTCAAATATATATATTTTTTTATCCATCAAGTGATGAACTTGACCTTTTCCACTATTCAAGAATAATCAAGAGGAAGTTTATTTTGAAGAATGAAAGAGGAACGTATTGTAAGCATCCTCGTGAATATTTGCATCTGTTAATTATATCATCTTTGAGATAACACCTTTTGAAGTTTGACATTTTGCTGTACCATAATATTGAACTTAAAGAAAACAGGTATGATGTCATAGATGAACACTGAGAAATTACTCCAAATTTCTTCAAAATTTGGAAAAACATTAACAACAACATGTGAGTACAATATGGTCTCTGAGTGGTTGATAAATAAATCCCTATAGCCAAGATGGAATGTCCCTATCCAATTTAAGCTCACAACAATAAAGTGAAGGGGGAAAAAATGAAAAACAACAGATATTTGCTGTCAGTGTGTGCAGCTATTGTTATGATGCAGCATGTTACTTTAAAGGTTTGCTACACTAATTGCTGTTATGCACCTCTTAAATGGTTATGTATTATTATGCTAATATCAAGCTTTGTTTGCTTCAAGTTGACTTTTGGTACAAAAATGTGACAATTTGAACTATTGATATCTCTAAATTGCAATGAAGGAATTTGAATACAAATTTCACCAGAATCATTCATTTTCCTCTTCCATATCAAAAATCGAAAATTGTCTTCAGGGACTAAATGTTTAATTGATTTGATTGTAAGGATTACATATCATGGTATTGTAGTATATTAGCTGATGCGTTAAAATGTTCCGTAATTCCAACGATGTGCTAGATAAGACCTTCAGTACGATCGCATGGCCACAGATTCAACATAAGGGGACATGGGGCTTGTATTATATTCATTTCATTATTTTATTCACCTTGGTGAAGGAACATTCACTCGTCATTTTGGCTACTGGCGATGGGAAGGCCATTTTCGATTGAATTTTGCATGTACTACAATAGTTTCCTAAATTAAGGATGTTCCTAACTGTAGACTGCCTATCACAGAGTAGACTTTACATCTGGACAGACACAGCAAGAACAAATTTTCAACCCCTTCCCCCCATCCACTCTCTTGCCCACATACAGAATGAAGCATTTTTAATTATCTTAATATCATCTAGAAGAATATCTTAAAACAAATTCTCTTGCTACTGTTTAATGCATTAGTTTTCAACAAATAGGCGTTTTGACGGTACATATAGGTGGGAAGTCCATGATCATGTAGACTATACCATTTTATTGCAGGTAAAGGGAGATTTACAGGTATATGAGATGTTGAAATACTTCCAGGTTTGGACAAACAAAAGGACCTGAGGTATGCTTTGTATATTCAAGCTTAAAAGAAAAGGCCAGGTCAAAATTTCTTTTTTAAATGTTAAAGAGGAACATAATCTAAGCATTCTGGTGAAATTTGCATTCAATTCCTATGTACCCTTTTTTGAGATATTGACAGTTGAAGTTACTACCTTTCGTACCCAAAGTGAACTTGGAGCAAACAGGTGTGACGTCATTGTTGTACACTGATAAATAATGTTTAGTTTTCCTTTAAAATATACGTCTAATTTTATACTCCACATTATGGATGCATCCATAATGTGAATGTGCCATATGTATTGGTATTTTATAAACTTCACATTCCCTTTAGACACTAGTAACCCTATCCAATCCAAGGTCAAATCAATAGACTGAAAATAAAGAACAAACAAAACATTATTTGTCAATGTGTAACTATGACATCACACCAGCTTGCTTCAAGTTCATTTTTGGTAGAATATCAGATAACTCAAAAACGGTACATAGGAATTGAATGCAAATTTCACTAGAATGCTTAGATTATATTCCTCTGTAACATACCAAAAACAAATTTTGACCTGCACTATTCTTTTAAGTGTAAATGTAACACGACTGATATTATAGCTCACTCATGAAAGAGGATTGCATTTATCAAGCAAGAGTCTTGCTAGCAACACCGTTGGGTAACGGAAGATCACTGAAACCGTAAATAAAAACCAATCAAAATCGTGTAAATTAATTTTCAACATATAATTGGATTAAAATGTCAAAATAATGAAGCTATACAACCTTATGTAACCCTATAAACATAATCCATAACAAACTACTTATCCCACCCCCCCTCAAAAAAAAAATACATCCTCCCCAGGGCGAGTCCTAAATGATTCTTATTTAAATAATTTAAAAAAAGAACAACACACAATAAATACCCCAGTTAGAAGAAAGCAATATTTAACAGGTTTACAGAGGTAGAACAGTTTAATTATAGGTGGTTGTTGGACAATGTAATAATGAAATGGCATGATTAGTGTTCCTCGGCCAACTAACGAGCTGAGATATTTTCCAAAGATATTTTATGCAAATCTGCCAGTTACATTTCACGTCACACAATGTAACTGACCCTTTTGTGACCTCAGTTACTAAATGAAGAGCGTGAGGTCAACTGAACTTTATTATCTTGGACAAAGGTCACCTAGTGTAAATTAATGTAACCAAAGACAGAATATTGTTCCATCTCAGAAAACATTTCAAAGAGGTAAACCAGAAAATATCCCATTTTGGGGGTCACACATGGAACTGAGAATGGCCCATAAGTTGAACAAGGTATGCATAGATGCCATGAAGTTTTTTTTGTGTTTTTAAACATTAATTTGGAACTATCTGGTGATATAATACAATGAAAGGAAAGATAATTTACCTGGAAAACATGAGCTGTTAATTTAGTCCACTATATTTTACATCTGGGTGTAAAGAAATCAGGCAGTACTTTCAAAGTCTTGCAATTGAAGAATAATACATTACATCAAAGTTTTTGGACATTATATGCTCTATATTGAAGTTGACTAGTTACTTAGAGTGGCCTTACTGTTCTATCAAGATATATAAGTTTTTATCGAAGGAACTCAACTAATGTGTGACCAAACTCCCTAAACAGGGCAAAACTACCAAAAAAGTTATGTATTAAACACAGTCTTAACACTTGCAGAGATAAATGTACAAAAAAACAAAAAAAATCCACACAACATTTTTCTCGAAACATTTCCACAATTTCATAGCACATTAACAGAGAATGGAAGGTGTAATTGTATCCTTTAATATGTATGGCTAGACAATTTCCCAATAAGGTCCAAATTATGACAATGTATGCCAAATTCATAATAAATTTTATCTGAATTCATACAAGCGAAAACTCTTGCTACGTGACTCCACCAATTATCATATATTTCAATTTATATTACGCTACAAAACCCACCACGTCGGAGAATTGATCTGCTTCTCTGTGTTAACACTACCAACAGTCCGAGGCATGAGTTCAAAATTCACATGGGTAAAGTAGGAAAGTTTAATTCAGTGAATATTATCAGATCCAGGTTATGATGGAAACTTGTCTTACTATGGCAAGGACAGTGCTAGTGAGAAGCTTAGGGATAAATATTTAAGGACTGGCTAAAAAACTCCTTTTCAGTTATAGGTACTAAGTTTTGATTGACAGAAGTTTATTTCAAGTTCTTTACTTTTGCTTGATTTCTTCCTCATTTTGAACTCTTTTTCATATGATGAAGAAGAGCCCTTCAAGAGACAATCTCACAGAAATGTGAATATGGCTGTTCACATGTATTTGCAGTGTACCATGAAGTACAGTAGTTTTACATTGTTTTACCTCAGTTATATCTTCATCATCAATTATCAAACATCAATCAGCGATCAGTATTTACAAAGCGCTGATATTGCGGAACACTTCAAAAGCACCTTGAAAGAGAACAGCTTTAAGCTGTTTCTTGAAACTGTTCAGTGAGTGGCAATGTCTGAGTTCATGTGGCATGGAATTCCATAAACGAGGGCCAATTCTAGAAAAGGCAAAACCACCGTATCCATTGAATGTGAAGCGAGGCTCAAGAAGGAGATTAGCATGTTGACAGCTGAGAGAACTTCACCAATATTCATATATATTTTTCACTATTACATTATGCTACACTACCTACCACGTCTGAGAAGAGTTACACAAACCGAAAACGATTAAAGGAATTGTCTGGTGGAAGATTTTGATACATTGTCCTCATAGTTCTTATTTTGCTCTTTCTAACCATGTGAAAATTGACCCCATTCGACGTTTTCTTCTTCTAGAAAAAGGGTTTTCAAATTCACCAGTTTCTCACCAAAAGCACCATTTGTTCGAACGCATCAATTTGGTGATTGACATAGTGCAGGCAAATAGGCAAAACGAGCGACTTGAAGTTATAGCACTCTCATTTCCGCAGCAAATACACTCTCACGTGTACACGCACAGGTTATTGCCTATAATATATTACGTACATATCGCGAACGTATGCAGCCTACCATGCCCAGTTGTTATACGTACATAGCGTTGCACATAATACACTCTCACACTCAAACCACAGTTCATAAACATTTCTTCGAAATCACTGAAATAAAATTCAAGGATCAACTTTACAGTAAAGTAAGCTTGAAAAGTATTTGGAACACCGAAAGATGAAACTTGGCGAAATCGATGTCAGAGCAGAATGTAGTTACTGAGAAGCTTAGGCTTTGCAGAACTGTCCGATTGTAAACGTTAGAGCAGCCTACATGCAAACATTCTTCGCGTTGGAGCTGGACAGAGCGATGTATAAACAACGAGCAGTCTGCTGTTCAAACTTATCTTGTGTTACACAAAGACCACGAAATCATTGATGCACTACATATATGACGGCTTAACGATTTTTTTTAAAACATATATAATTTATAAGAAATTTCACCGAAAATTAACAAATTAATCTGTATTCAAACACGGTCTTTGTTGTGATTACTGTAGGAACTGTATGGAGCGTGGGGTATGTCACGATCTGCATTTTGGAAGGTGACGTCACATTCTGTACTTTTCAAAGTATAATCGATATATCCATCCTTGAATTTCTCTCTCAAACGCAACATTAGCGTTCTCATATTTTGAAAACATGTTTGGAAAATTATTTTTCGTTTTTTAAGGTAACTTCTAATGGCTACCAGACAATTCTTTTAAGAAAGGTTAATAAAACCCTAGACAGCCAGACTATAATACCTCACCATACCCAAAACTGTTAAGTTATCACAAGCCGAGCATATTGCAAGCATATTGGCGGTTGCATGCTTCCCATGGCAGTATTCGGACATGTTTCTTGGAAATTTGACAATAATTCAGCAAGGGTAAATCACACTCTGAAATGTTATAACAAGTTTTGTGTGGAGAGTAAAAAAAAATAAAAAAAACATCGTTGCTGCTGTACATACATTTTGCAAAAATCCAATTGTCAAGTTCTCCCAACTATAAAAAAACAACCTTTCGGTTTTAGATGCTGAGTGTTTCAGCCTCTAAATAGACAACGTCCAGAGAATGGTTGAAATTACTTTACATCTTCAAGGTGGTTTACAGCATGGCCGGCAAATTACAGAGACAACTCAGCTGTTCCTTCCAAAACCTCAGAATATGGTCGCAGAGCCGGGGAGACCTCCTTCTCAATGAACTGAACGACCTAAACAGGGGAAGTAAGTTAGTGTACAAATTTTGATAAAGCAGTTTTAAAAAAAATTAATAAAATAAAAATATATAAAATTAATTAATTAATTAAAAAAAATTTAAAAATTAAAAATATATAGAAATATTTTTTTTTTTAAATGCTGATTATTATTATTATTAATATTATGTAGCGGTTTTGGCCGGCTATGTTTTTTATTCTTCTCTCATTTGAATACTATAATTCCTGTGTACAAAATTGCCATACATCTTGACACTAATACATAGCAACTTGACCATTTTGAATAGCATTTTGCCTTGCGATACTGCATAAATTAATCCCTGCTGAAAGAAGCAGGCAGACCATTTGAGTACCAAGCTAATATCAGTTCAGTTCAGTTAGTTCAGTTAATATATTTCGCATATACATAGACATACAAAACAGTGCAGTAATGGTATAAACAGGATACTAGAAAAAACATAAAATGTTTATCAAAGCTAGTAACCCTAAAGAAAAAGAAAAAAAATAATAGAACAAAATAAGAAAGAGAAACAATATGTAGAAAACAAACTTGACAATAATATCAATCACGGTACTTGGAAGTTAGATAACTCTTTAGTTTATACTTAAATGAAGCAAATGGTTTTGAATGTCTAATACCAGTTGGGAGATTATTCCATATTTTATAACAGTAATTGTTTAGCAGAAACTTTCCATGTTTAGAACGGTGTCTAGTGACAGAGAATAGTACATTTGTTCTTGTGACGTTTGGGATATCTGACCCAAATCTTGGGTGTACAATATTTTGAAAGACACTAGGCAGTGGTGTTTGGCTTGTATACTATTGAAGTAATACTGGCTGAACATAACAAATCGTGTTTTAAATGGCGGTGGTGTGAATAATACAGACAAATAAGTGACACACAGACATACAATTAAAACTAGATCTTATGTGTAAAAATAAAACACACATCTTCTACAGTATTGCAATGTGCAAACTACTAAAATTACTAACACTCAAAATCAGTGGTCTTAGTTTGTTTTGGGGTTTTTTACAAATAAGAGCAAAATTCTAAAAAATATTTTAATTTCCTGAAAGTGGTACCACTAGATTAGAAACTCTCTTTATATTGTCCACCATTTGAATTACATTTTGATTCAACAAATCATTCTCTAAATATAGGGGATATATAAATTTACAGAAAAAAATTTCAGCATTTTTGAGAGAGAAAGTTCCAAAGATCTCGAAATAAATTCACAAATCTGAGAACCTTTGTAACCACTCCACACTTGATGTACAGTCACAGAATAGATCGAAATAAGATGTACTGGGTTATATCAAAACCAATTCAGATTTAAAGTATTTTTCAATTTTTTTGGTCTTGTTTGGTTGTTGACATAATTCTCAAAATATATAGTTTTTGTTACTATCATGCATTAAAAGAGAAATTGGATATGTTTCATATTATTATGTAACCTGTTCAAACGGTTCATGCAAATCAGATGTTTCAGGTTGTAAACAACTAAAAAACTAACGTACAGTTTCTCATGAAGAGCAAAATTTGACCTAGTGTAACAAATTCTTGCAGCAATACTGTCCAACAAGACGGCCAAACAAGCAGCAGCAACAACTGACCTGATCTGGAGCCCTGCCTACGAATGATTTCGGATGCAGCAACTGATCGAGTTGATGCTTGACGGGATTAAAGTAATCCGTTCTCTTAATCCTCTCCACCAGGTCGTTATCCCCTCCTTCCTGCTTCACTACTGCAGCAGCCTCTTGTGAAAGAGTTCGGATGTGTTCGTGACATTCCTTTGAAAAAAGTGGAAATAATTTGTAAATCTTTATGACTTTGTCTGACCGCCTGATGCCAAATTGTTCTTATTGAATAGTCTATGTCATTAAAATATACCATCTTCCTATGAGAGCCTTGAAGAGGGGAATACAGGGGCAAAATATACGACTGGTTCGGTGGTCCAACCACTGCATTAGGTGTCTCAGACCAAACTAGCACCTTTTCCAATCAAGAGAAAAACATTAATCTTCGGGGAACCTCTACCTGTTGGTGGTGCCTTGGACCTATTTGTGAACCAGTTCCGAAAAGCTGGTAAAACCAGGAAACTGCTCCACCCCTGGTCTTGGAAGGTCAATCGATCACAAAACACAAGACTTATTTGTCTGTTTTCATGTAAGTCATTCTTTTAGTTCTGTCTCTCACTCTCTTCAAGTCTTGGCGATCCCACCTCCTCAGTAGTTCTCCTACTCATTTCACATGATAAGATATATCTGACTGTCCAATTCACCGGTCCTTGACCAGTTCCCCTCCTCCTTACATAATGGTTTTAACCCATCTGTACCTGTTCACCTCCTCCTTAACAAGTTTACTTATTTCCTCTTTTTCCTCCACCACCCACTATTAGACTCCTCTTAAAACCGTCACATATTTTTGGCCGAAGTGTCTGCTTTGCACTGATGAAATCTCCACCACTCTACTACCCTTACCTCTTTAGATCATTCCTCCACCAATGTATTGCCAATGTATTGAAAACATTTCTACTCCTGTCTGTGTCTCCCTACTTACTTCAATTCTCTTCCTAACAATCACCTTAGAATTAACAACATAGTACTTTCATTTATACTCTCATCATCCTAGTCTGTTGCCTCCCAGTCACTGTTCCTCCTCACCGCTTCTTCCATCCTCCATCATCTCCCTGCCCCTTTGCCACCTCCTCAGTCTACCTCCTCCCCAAACCTTACCCTCCTCCTCCACCACATCCTGATCAAATTACATATGGTAACCATTTCTACTCATATATCACCTAATCTTTTTACTTCTCACCTTCCCCCCCCCCTCAAATGGTTTCCCCTATAACTCCATATTACAAATCCTCACCTGTCTATTTCCACCAGCCTTCACCATTGCCATGATAATGTTCTCATTGCATTACATATGGTAATCATCCTGCTCATATGATATCCCCTCATCTTCTTACTTCTCCCCCCTCCCCCACCCCCCCCTTCACTGTTTTCCCCTTTAATCTCCATCTTACATATCCTCACCTGTCTATTTCCACCAGCCTTCACCATTGCCATGATAATGTTCTCAGAGGCCATGAATGGCAGCTCTTGTAGAATGTGTCTCTCTATGACCTGAAAAGAATAAAACCAACGAAACAATATAAACTTAGAATATCTTTGAAAGGTAATATGTTAATGCAATCAACTTGAAAAGTCAATGTCCAAAGATTTTCTACACTATCAATGCAATTATTTAGATATCATAATCGAAACGGCCTAAACTTGGGACTACAAAATAAATTTCTTACGGAAGATATCTTAAGATATTAGAGGATACAATTACACCTTCCATTCTCTGTTAATGTAGTATAGAAGTGTGGAAATAAAAAGTAAGTTTAAACAAGGATAGGTTGTAGATTTTAAGATTTTTTTTTTTTGCTCTGCAAGTGTTAAGACTATGTTTAATATATAACGTTTTTTGGTAGGTTTACCCATTTTAATGGAGTTTGGTCACTAATCTTAATAACCTCTAATATCCAGTAAATTCAAATGATTCTGAAGTCAGAATAACAATGCTTTGATTATTAGGAATTTCCAGGGGAAGGAAATGTGACATTTTAGCTGCAAGAGAAAAATAATACCCCATCTTTACTATATTGCCTTAACGCAAGATGTGGTCTATTGAATGAAACCTGTTTTTTTTCTGCCTAAACCCTCTCTTACTCCAGAAAGTTGAGCAACATTATGGGGGGACTGTGATGTCATCAAACAAATGGTCTAGTATATATTAACGATAAATTTATCATTTAAAATAATGACATTTAGAATGTTTCCTTTAAATAACTCTCCATGTTCTCTTCGTTTTAGAATTTTGTCAATATGCAACCTGTTTTGTGATAATATAATTTTCCTCTGTGGATGAATGATTTTCACGTTATACATGAAAACAAAATATTTCCCACGAAAAAAAATATCTCTACGATTCAAAATGATACACAGATGTGATTTTGATATAAAAATACGGACACTTTCCAGCTATATCGGTCAACAATGAACTTCAGCCACTGGAATAACCCTTGACCTCACAATTGGCATGTGCACATTAACAGGTTAAGTCCTTTGTGTCTGAAACAGACAGGTTGAAATAAATATCGGTCTAAATTATCAACATGGATAACGATTTTAACACAACGATTCAGAAGCTAGCAAAGTGTAGTTTTAACACACAGTGAAAATAACTATTAATAATAAAAAATAATTGATTACTTTTCTTTTAAATGTTGTTTGATATTGAAATGAGAACAATTTACAATTGCCCCTTACTAGTCAATGGCGGGTGACTTGTGTACTGTGGTGAAGGCTTAGCAGCCAATTTTCAAAGCGAGTATATTCAGTCGAACATGAAGCGGTTCACTTAAAATATTAAAGTATTTTGAGGTCACTGAATAATATAAATTGTCTTTGATCCCTGCCTTCGTTATTCCTTTAAAGTTCTTTAATCATTAAATGGAGCATTAATTCTTCAGTAGGCTCTCTCACCTTTGGATAAACAACCAATCCTTCAAATATATTCTGCAAAATACTCAGCAAGCTATCTGCAGCCAGAAATCCCTCAGCAAGACAAATTCGCCTGAAAGGAAGAGGAAAGTTTGAAAGTGTAAAGAAATTAGGTCTCCAAATAAGCGAGTTCAGAGAACGGTTTATTTGCATTGCGCAATCGAGGTCAACAGGTCAAATAAGAACACTCCTGTTGAGACGAGAGTTGTCTGTTCGCGTAACCACGCTA